>JAJKFI010000022.1:994869-1050066 GCA_029204185.1 Lerista edwardsae | reverse complement strand
TAATATTAATATTAATATTAATATTAATATTAATATTAATATTAATAAAGTTAAATGGCTCCCTGCCCCCAAAGGGCTCCCAATCTAAAAAAAATGCAGTACCCCACCCGCAACAGCGACTAGAAAAGACCCTGAGCAGGGGTGAAGAGGGACAGTTACTCTCCCCCTGCTAAATATAAGAGGAGCACCACTTGGAAAAGGGCCTCTTGCCCAGTTAGCAGGGGTGACTTATGCCCCTCACTTGCAGCCTTGATGGCACCATGCTGAGAAAGGCTCCGGGAGTGGGCAGAACCCATCCCTGCAGCCTTTCTTGGTGTGGTCAATTGACCATGCCACAAGTAATTGTGGTGATGTTATGCCACCACAATGACTTCTAGGTCGGGTTTTGGGCTGCATGCCAATTGGCATCCCCCAGGGCAGCACATGGGTCAGTTATGCCACTGCATCCTTTTCCCTCTTTTCTCTGCTATGTGGTTAGTGACCCTCCTGGTCAGGAAATCCTGGATGCAAGTCCTGTGTCATCTCCCTACTCTGAATGGGGCTACACCTCCCCTACAGGAGCGGGTGTGCCATTTGGGGGTGCTCCTGGCCTCGCTGCTCTCCCTGGAGTGCCAGGTGGCCACGGTGGCCAGGGGTGCGTTTGCCCAGCTTCGGCTGGTGCGCCAACGGCGGCCACACTTGAGTCGATCACACCTGACCATGGTGGCCCATGCCCTAGTGACTTTGAGATTGGGTTACTGTAACACGCTCTACGTGGGGCTGCCCTTGAAGATGATCCGGAAGTTGCAATTAGTGCAGGATGTGGCTGCCAGGGTGGTTATGGGAGCGAGGCAGCTTGACTCTGCCAGACCACGGCTTCAACGGCTGCACTGGCTGCCCATTCGTTTCCAGGCCCAATTCAAGGTGCTGGGTTTGACCTGTAAAGCCCTTCATGGTTCAGGTCTAGGTTACCTAAGGGACCGCCTTCACCCTTACATTCCAGCCCGCCCTCTTAGGACTTCTGAGGGGCCTTCTGGCAATGGCGAACGCACTCGGGGCAGCTCTGTTTCCTCGAGGTGTTCAACTCTCCGTGTGAGGACCTCTGGACCAAAATGAGGTCGTTCAGCTGCCAGGTGAGGCAGTGAACCCTGTGGGTGCAATTTCCTTTAACCCTTACAACGGCAATTGTGGGGTGTAGAGGAGACAGCCCTTTTCAATTTTTGGATCCCACGGAAGAGAACGCCTAGCCGAAGAGCTGGGACAAGCCAGAAAGACTCTCACTTCAACAGCTTAGCGAAGATGTAAGCGTTTTCTTTGAAAAACCTGATTCTAATTTCCATTTCTACAGAGTAAATAGGTGCTTAAGAAATGTTAATTTGGTGAATTGGGGAATGGCAAGTTAACCTAACGAAGAAGGAAGCGACTAGCAACAGCAACGTGTGAAATGGCGGCCAGAGGCGTGCAAGCCGCTGGTATTCAACTAACATGGTATTCAATTAACATATGCAAGCCCTAATGAAAACCTTTCGATTGCAATGGGAAATTGTTTGTGAAGGCATTTAAGTCAGCTTGTTGTTAAATACATTGCAATTGAGTTGGATTAAAAAAATGATAAAGCTAAAAAAAATCAAACAAATATAGAGATTTAAATTGGACACAGGAACAAACGTTAAATCTATTTGTCTGAATGGGAACTGACTGTTTAAACAGAAGCGCTGCGTTCTAGTAAGCCTGAACTTGCAACTTTCAAAACTAAGAAGTCTCTATATGCTATGCTCCCTATAAATGGCGACTACTGGCTTTTGAATACTTAAGAGATGTTAATTTGAGAATCTGCAAGTCTTCCCAACGAAGAAGCCCTAATGAAAACCTCGTAATTGCAATGGGAAAGTGTTTGTGAATGCATCTAAGCCAGCTTGTTGTTGCTGGATTTTGAATACAAGGAGACGAAGGCAATTTAACATTCCAATACTTTGAGTAAATTACAAAACAAAGGCGAAGTGGTTTGTACCTGATTGAAAGCAAGACTAAAGTTATAGATTGAACTTTAATAAAGCATTAGGAATTAAAAAAGGAAAAAAGGAAGAAGATTCAGTTGGAAGGAAGAACCATTCTTTTAACTTTACAAAGAACATTGAAAAGAACATCCTAAAGAACGTTGAAAGAAAAATTCACTAGAAAAGCAGAAGAAGAAGCATCTATTTAATTTATATATACTGATTCCATATTGTGCTGAATTTAACACTGAATACTGAATTGTGTTGAATTTTATATTACATAATTTTGCAGTATTAAGCTAATATTAATATGCTTTAAGTTAGTGGGTGGTTTTTCCGATTTTTCTCCATCCTTTTTTGCTTCCCTCCTTTTTTCCTCCATCTTTTCCTGTTTTCCTCCATCTTTACTAAAGCTTAGCAAAATTAGGAACTGCTTGTAATACACTTATGTTAAGATATACTTTATTTTTGTCTCTTCCCTTTCTAGTTATTTTTCCATCTTTAACCTCTCCTGCTTCTGATGCAATTTAGAGTATAATTTGCCTTTGTAATTAAAGGCTAGAGGGGGTGTGTGTCTATAAGTGATGATTGTTAAACACTAACTGAAGGGCTCTGTTATTGTTCAAAAGGAAGAATATATGCATATATAGAGAGAAAAGGGGGAAAAAACGCAAAACTACAGAAGAAATTTCAAATTGCTAAAAGGTTAAGTGGGAATTTTTTGTAGTTGTTATATCTTGCCATTTATAAGAAGCTTTTGATTGATCTAATCATTTAAGTCGTACTGTTAAAGATAATATTGTAAAGAATGACAGCTAAGAAAGAAGGTCTTAGAGTAGGGGTTAGGACCTCTCCATTATTGACTTCGGGTTTGTCTAATTTGGTGAGGCAAGATTTAAAAAGTATGGAAGCAAGAAGGGAGATTCAAAATGATACAATCTTAGCAGCAATAGAACAAATGCGTCTAGATATACGAGAAAATATAAGAGAATCAGAAACTAGAATAACAACAAGATTTGAAAATAAGTTAGAAGAATTTCAAATGCAATTAAGTAAGGTCTCTGAGGAAATGAAAATAGCTACTAAAGATAGGAAAAAAATAAAAAAAGAAATACATTCAGTTCAAGAGGAAATTACGGAGTTAAAGAGTGAGTTTGAACAGTTAGAACTTATACAGTTAAGACAACAAATGGAAAATGCAAAGATGTTAATTCGTATTCGGAATTATCCGGAACAACAGAAAGAAATAACAGAGAAAGTAATTAAAAATTGGCTAGAACAAGAATTAGAAATAGCAGAAGAAGTCTTAGAAGAGGGAATAGAGATAGTATATAGAAAGAACTCTAATTTTGCCAAAAGATATAATAAACCAAGAGAAATAATTATAAAGTTCAGCAGAAAGAAACTGAAAGAGGAAATTCTGACGAGGTTAGAAGAAAAAGAAAGAATAGTAAAAGAACATAAACTCTTGATATTAAAAGAAATTCCCTATCAGGTAAGGAAAAGAAGAATTCCTTATAAAGACTTCAATGCGGTTTTAAGACAAAATCAAATAAAATACAAATGGAATCTACCAGAAGGGGTTAGTTTCTATTATAAAGCCAAATATTATAATATTAACTCAGTACAAAAAAAAGAACAATTTTTAGATAAATTCGGCAAACAATTAGGAATTATAAATACAAAAGGTATAGACAGAGAAGGAAAAGGAAGATATGAGAGAAAAGGAAAGTCAGAATTAAGTAGTTCAGAGGAAGTGGAGGAAATAATTAGTCAAGACGCAGAAAGTAAAGGAGAAGATTCTCAAGAAGATTCAGAATCAAGAGGCGCCGTGGCATTAAGGAAAAAGAATGATAAGGATACAATCAAGCAACAAGATGTACAGGAGGGGGAAAGAAGGAGGAAGACAACAAGGAAAAAGAGATGAATAATTTATAAATGTAAACTAAAATACTGTTACTTAATATAAATGGACTAAATAACCCGACTAAAAGGCTAAAAAACATATAAATAATTAAACAAAGTCAATCCAGATATAATATGTTTACAGAAAGTCTATATAAAAGACCAACAAAAAACTGATATATAATGAAATATTAGGGATTGTATTTTCAACAGTATTGGTTAATAAATAAGAAAAAAGGTGTGGTTATGTATGTTAAACTAGCTTTGAACTCAGAATTAATTTGGAAAGATGTCCAGGGACAAACATCCATTTTACAATCAAAATTATTAATTATTGATATGTAGGCAAAAAATATTAGGTAAGAACAACCTTATAAGACCTTATATCAAAAGATAATTGATCTTGCCCTCTTGGAATTGAAGGATCGATTTTGGAATTGAAGGACGATTTTGATAAAGCGGAGATGTATATAAAAAAAAATATGTTTTACTACGAATATATTATATATTATAAGGATAAAAAGGTAGAAATGGAAAAAATATGCAGATTATGGGAAAAAAAAGATTTTTGATTAATATATTATTTTGCTGTGACCTTTTGTTTCTTTCCCCAAGTCTCCCTGTCCCGTGTCGTCCTTATTACCTATCCCTATGTCTTTATATGTGTAAACACAAATAAAAAAAATATACAAAAAAAAAAAAAAAAGGACTTCTGAGGGGCCCTAGTGCCGCCTTTCTACCTAGTCAGGAGGATGGCAGCACAGGGGCAAGCCTCCTCCCGCATGGCATTTCGGTCTCAAGGCTTTTCTGTTTCGTCGAGCCATTTGATGTGGACATGTCTGTCTTTTGTAAGCAGGTAGCCAAACCTGCTTTGTGAATAGTTTTGCCCCCCTCCAATCAATTTCTTTTTTACCCTGTTTTTATTTATATTTTTATTGCTTATTTGATCGCTTTACTATTTTTATGTACTGTACTTTTTGTTTCCCCCCACTCTCTCCAACCATCGCAAGCTGCCTTGGGCATCTGCCTTGATAGAGGAAAGGCGGGGTATAAATCTCTCAAATAAATAAATAAATAAATAAATAAATAAATAAATGCTTTAAGGTACAGGCCGCAGGGGAGTTATGCCCTATTTTGACATTTCTGTCCCATCTTTTATACCAGAGAGAAACAAGGCAGGATGCAAGACTCCAATTGGAGGAATAAAGCCAGCAAACAAAAGGGCGCTGACCCCTTGACGATCAGAGATCTCAAACTCTGACACTTGTCCCCACATCCAGTGCAGGGCCGGCCTTAAGCCCATGTGACCAATGCCGTCACACTGGGCCCCGCGCTTCGGGGGGGGCGCATCAGCAGGAACAGCATATTGCTTGCAACTGCAACTGGGACCTCTATGGGCTGTAAGTCAGTGGGGCGAGCAGAGCGGCTTTACCTCGGGCCCTCCCACCTGCCCCTGTCTCTGAACAGCCCAAAAGGGGCCACCTGGAAGCAGTTATATCACCACCAACTATTTCCATGTGCCATGCTTTGCGCGGGGCATCAGCAGTGCTCTGTTGGGTGAGTGGGGGCCCTTGAAGGGGGTGGGGGCCCCACAGGAATGCCCCACATTGGGCGCCGCTGCTGCTAGAGCCGGCCCTGATCCAGTGGCAGTGCCTCCCACATCCAGAATGTGGCGGCCACTGCAGGAGAAGAGCACCCACTAGTTTTAGGATGGTGCAATGATGACTCCTCTCTGGCAGTTGCATTCCTGGGCTACATGCCGTCCCGGGGCCAAGGAGCAGACTGCTGCCCCCCCCCAGCGGCCACTGCCACCCTCCCCTCCCCTTTAGCTCTTGCAGTCTTGTGCGACATTCTATCGCGCACTGAAATCATTCGGAATCTCCCAGAACACTTCTAAGCAATACTTCCTATGAAAACCGTAGGTGTTGTTTGCAAGTGTTCTGAGAGCTTCAGAATGCTTTCAGTGTGCAATGGAGCCCAGCGTTGGGAGGTGCCCGATATCGTCGCCTGCGCCCCCCCCCAAGCCCAGCGCCCGGGGCATTTGTCCCCCTGCCCTCCCTTAGGTCTGCCACTATCTCCCCACAGCAGAGAACACATGGCCAATCTGCCTCTGTGCGCCCGCGCAAGCAACAAGGTGTCCGGCTCGGCGCAAGCATCGGTTTACGCTCACCCGGATCACCCCGACGCCAAGCCGCTCCCAGAAAGACAGCTCTCCCTCTCTGATCCACGACATCGTCCTTCCTGCTCAGAGATGCTGCTGCAGAGGAAGAGAAGGTGGAGACAGGCTCAGGCAACACAGTTCAAACAGTTCCTCACCCCAGCATCATTCCTGACCTCTGCACCAGGCACTGGCCCAAAGGGAGCCTCTGGCCTGTCCACCCACGACCACCACCCACGACCACCCCCCTCCCCCCCCCCCCACGACTCTCCGCGCCAGGAGATGCTCTGACCTCAGGGGCTGCTGCGGCCAAGCTGCCAGCGGGGGCGACTCGCTTCACAGCAGAACTGGCCGGCAGCCTCCGGGCCGTGCCCCGCAACACGCGTGTTCCCGGCTCCCGCGGGTCGGAGCCACAGCCCGAAGGGGCTGCCAGCCTCGTTCTGCAGCGCCCCGCGCAAGGCGCAGAAGGGGACGCGCGAATGCAGAACCGGGGAGAAAGTGGGCGCGAAGTCGAAGCCCCCAGCGGTGCTCCCGGCCGGCCCGCCAACCCTAACCCTGGGCCACGGAGGGGGGCGGGGGTCGAGCCCTGCCAGGAGCCCCGGAGAAGCGCCCGGAGAGCGGCTGCCAGCCAGTGCAGCCCGCCGGCCCGGCTCCAACGAGGGCAGGGGAGGGTCTGTCTGTCCCAACAGCCCCCCCCCTCCGCGCTTATGCCGAGGAAGGGGAGAGGAGCGCGGCCACGTCCACCCACCTGTCGCCGCGTCGCCTGCCTGCCTGCCTGCCTGCCCGAGGACCGCCGCTCTCTGCCTCGGGCTCCCGGGCGCACCTCCGCCGAGGTGATGGCGAGCCGCCCGGCCCCCTTGCATCACCTCGGGAGGGGCCCGGGGGTGGAGCAGCAGGTGCAGCCAGCGGCCAAGTGCCGCGAACCGCCTGGCGGAGTGGGGGAGGGGTTATTGGGGGTGGGGTGGGGGTGCCGTGGCGTTCGGCTGTCTCCGTGCTGCAGGCGAGGAAAACGTTCGGGGCTGGCGCGTGGAGGCCCGCTGGGGCAAGTGGATGCATGCCCTCCTCGCCTGGCGCGCAGTTCCGCGGTCCACAGGCTGCTTTTGGAAAAGCCGAAACAGGCACAAGGCAGACCGCGAAGAAGAGCAGGCGCGAAAGCAGGATCCTGCTGTCTGCGCCCGCGTTGGCGACCCTGTATAAGCGACATCGAAGAACCTTGTGCCGTCTGGAGGACGGACGAGTTGAGTTCAGCAGCAGCTCAGCCGATAGGAAAGAGGGAAAGTCTCCAGCAGACTCCCAGAAAGGAGATTCCTCCGAAGTGAGAGGACAGGTAGAAAGGGAAAATCAAGAGGGTCCGATCTCTGCAAAGGGGACGGGGTCCGTGAAACCCACAATAGTGGAAGCTCACTAGGCGAGTCTCCCTCTAAGACCGAAAGGCGCCACCAGGACCAGGAGGATGCCAGTGGCGCAGCTCATGCGTCAAGGAGGCTAGAAAGGGAAAGGAGGCTTTCTTCAGGACACGGAACAAACTGTGGCACAAGAAATGGCAGCTGACAATAAGGAACGCAAAAACTACATCTGAGGAGTGCCTGGGAAAAATAGTTAAGGCCAACAATAAAGATTTCCCTAACAGCAGGAAACCTGTCACAGGGAGGCTGCTGGGAATTAAAGGAAAGGCTGAGGCGGATATGGAGATTGAAGAGAAACCAAATGAATCAATATATTTAGCTAGAACAGGCAAAAGAAAATATTTGTGTTCATTGATCTGTGGAACTCCTTGCCACAGGATGCGGTACGAGCACCTGACCTTTAAAAAGGGATTGGACAATTCCAGCACAGGTTACAAGCTATGATATGATGGGTATACCTCCTGGCATTCGGAGACAGGCTGCCTCTGAAACCTGGGCTTTGCATCCAATCATCATGGCCCTCATAATGAGTGACCAGCTAAGCTCAGACCGTACATACCCATCATGGCTCGTAACCTGTGATGGGCGTTTCCTCCATACATTTGTCCAATACTTTTTAAAGGCATCTAGGCCAGTGTAGCAGCTATTATGGGATGCCTGGGTCTGTTTCTTGTGCACAGAAGGAATGGCCACTGTCAAGGCTCAAGGGGAGCATGTTGCTTCTCTCTGCACTGTGCAAGAGGCATCCTGCATCCCCAGGTAGCCGTCATCTTTTTGCTTTACCTTGCGATGTTTGCCCATGCTCAGTCTCCAGCATCCCCAAGTCTTTCTGTTGCTGTGCTGGGGGTCCCTGTTTGGCCTCCCCTGGTTTAGTTCCCATGATGGAAGAAGAGAGTCCTTCAGTCATGAAGGTGTGTGATTTGGCCCCTGTTGTCCCCCCCCAAGGGCACCATTTTCCTTCCTCACCAACGACTGCCCTTCAGCTCTCTGGCAGACACTTGGGGGCCCTTTGCTCTGGGGGCCACACCTGCCCCTCCCAATGCTGCATGGCCTGCCCTCTGTGGCAGGGAGCCTGCAGGGGGGACGCACGATGTCTCATGCGCAATGCAGAGCGAAGCAACACGCGCCACTCCCGTCATAATGATTGGCACTTGGGCACTTAATAATAGCTGTCAAATACTCATTTCCTAACAGACAACGTAATCAGTAGGGAATTTATTATCAGACTTAATTATGTCGCAGAACCTTATGGACTGTTACGCAAACATTTTAGTTCATGCTCAGACTTGCTGAGACATGCGTCTGGTTGGGAATGATTTCATGCCAGCCTGTCTTTTCTTCTGCATTTCCTTTCTTACTGATCTGAGCATGTACAGTGAGCAGTAGCATAGCTATAGGGGGGCAGTGCGGTAAATACTACAGATGCTGAAAGTGCCTCTACCACTTGCCTTCGGAGGCATTCCAGGTGGCGACAGCAAAGCAAAGGATGTGCATTGTCACCAGTGGCATATCTAGGGGAAATGGCATCCATGGCAAGCGCTGAAATTGTGCCCTTGTCTAAACAGAGAAGGGACATGGTGGCGCTGCAGGTTAAACTGCTGTTGCTGAACTCGCTGACCGGAAGGTTGGCAGTTCGAGACCACGTGACGGAGTGAGCTCCCGTTGCTTGTCCCGGCTCCTGCCAACCTAGCAGTTCAAAAGCACCAAAAAATGCAAGTAGATAAATAGGAACCACTTTGGTGGGAAGGTAACAGCATGCCGTGTGCTAAGGTGTGTAGTCATGCCAGCCACATGACCACGGAAGTTTGTCCTCGGACAAACGCCGGCCTTTCGGCTTAGAAACGGAGATGAGCACTGCCCCCTACAGTTGGTCACGACTAGACCGTTTGGTCATGGGGAAACCTTTACCTTTATCTTTACCTAAACAGAGAAGGGGAGATCATTGGGTGGGTAGCCAGCCCGGTCCATCCCACCAAGTGAATTATTCAGCAGGCTACACAGAGAAGGGGAGATGGGGAAGAAGCATTGCTGTTGCTGCCTGGAATTCCTCCAACAGCGAGTGGGGGGGATGCTTACACAGCAAATTGTGGTGCCTGCAGGACACTGTACTGTTCAGCAGCCATGGATAATTCGAGAGACTTGAATGCTGTGAGCACTTGCAAAGCCCTCAAGGATCTGCTCTGCCTGCATTGAAACACCTGCAGACCCTCCACCCTGTTCGAGGTGAGCAATGGGATGCTCGTGCATCGGTAGCCCAAAGCACAAGCAGTGTAGAAGAGAGGTGTGCCATGTTACTATGTAGGGCACAAATGAAAATGCCGCCCACTCCAAGGAAGGAAAGGTCCAACAGGGGTGGGTGTGACTCCCTCCCACCTGGTGATGAAATGGAAAACTTGGGTGAATGAGCCATTGCATCAGGCCAGATGTTTCTGGGAGTTAGCCACCTCGCCCAGACCTAAACAGCCGAGACTGGTTGTGTCCAGTTGTGGTGTGTGTGTGTGTGTGTGTGTGTGTGTGTGTGTGTGAGACGGTTCATCATAGGTGGGGTCTTGGGAACAAGGGGCACTTTCCTTGCTTAGGGTGCAATGCGATTGGATTAATGGAGCCTCAAACACTGCAACAGCAGCCTGCCTGCGCTCCAAGAGAAAAGGCCTGGAAAATCATTCAGACAGCACTCAGAGCGCAATCCTAACCTGGAGTTAGGCCAGCAAAGTTGGGCCGGCACAAGGGCCACTGTAAAACGCGTCTGGACCACTCTCGGAGTTAGGGAGGATGGTACATGTCTGTGTGCCATCCTCCCTGACTCTCAGAGTGGTCCAAACACACTTTATGGTGGCCCTTGTGCCAGCCAATCTTTGCTGGCCTAGCTGTGCCGGCCTAACTCCAGGTTAGGATTGTGCCCTCAAATATATTGTCCCAAGGTCCATCTCACAGGAAGTCATCCTGAAATGCAAGTGATGTGCAAAAAATTGGAGGCCTGTAAATTTTGCGGTACAAACCCAATGGTCAAACTTATCAAGATAATTTGAAATCTGATTTGGTCCTCCAAGGCGTTTATTATCCCCCCTTCCTTGCCTTGGGGTGTGTGTGTTAAGGAAGGTCTGAAATGGGGGGGGGGGACACAAGGAACAAAACAGGAGCAAACAAGTAGTTTTGCCCCAGTGTCACCTGGCTGTAAAGATGGGTGCTATTGCTACCTTATTGTCAAGTAGGTGGTGCATGAAAGCTGCTGGTCTGTGTTTCAACCTGGACCTGTCCCAGTAACCTAGAAAATGGGGTGGTGTGATATCAGGTTTAAGAGCAAAAGGGACCCCTCCTTCCTGCAGCTCACCTCCCCACAGTCTCTCTTTGGAGATCACTTTTCCCTCAAGTATAAATTCCTGGAGGGCTGTCCAGGACCGCCCCCCCCCCCGGTATGCATTATATTTGTGAACATGGCAAAGATGTGCATACAGGATTTGGCTGTCATCGTCATGCTAAATTTGACAACAGAGCACTGCGGGGGGGGGGGGCAGATGGCAGCATTTTGCAGTCATGGGATGGGCAGGAAGGCAGGGGGAAAAAAGTCCAGAGGTCCTGCAGATCAGCCCTGTGAAGAAATCTGAATGGCATGTGTGTGGCAGGTCCATTTTCCTATCCAACACTTCCTTCATCCGATGCACAGGCAGAAATGTGGTAATTGGCACATCACCACCTGCACTGTCAGTGACATCCTTCAAAGACGGAAAGAGCCTCGCCTGCTGATTGTGGCATTACATGCAGGGAGTGGCAACAAAGCTCTGGTGGAAGCATGCAAAAGATCCACTTGTGGGTGGAAAGCATAAAGGGCATAAAGGCATATCTGACTGGCTGCCTCTGTATTCCAGGATCTCAGGGATGAACATAAGAAGAGCCCCGCTGCATTAGGCCAAGGGCCTACTCAATCCAGGGTCCTGTATCTCACAGTGGCCCACCAGATGCCTCAGAGAGCACACAGGACAACAAGATGCCTGCATCCTCTTTCTACTCCCTTGTGCCTGGCATTCTGGGGTACCCTACTTCTAGAACCAGGAAGTTGCAACTTCGTATCCTGGCTTGTAATTTGGGATGAGAATTTTACTCCATCAATCTTGTCCAATCCCCTTTTAAAGGCATCTAGGCCACTATGCCTTGTGGCGAGGAGTTCCACAGCCTAATTACATTCTGGGTAAAGACATATTTTCTTTTGGCTATTCTCCCAACACTCAAGGGTCTTTCCCATCATTACCTGGGATGGGGGGAGGAGAGCTGCAGGAAAGGGAGCTCCTTCTGTGTGAACGTATACTGATAAATGATGACAAACAACTATCATAAGCTGCGTTTATTAAGTGCTTGGTACGTGTTCAAAGCTTATACACAGTCTTGGAAAGCCAGACCATCGCCCCATAAAGGAAGTCAATATTATTATCCCCCTCTTTCAGAGAGTGAAAGGGTAGCTGCTTAGCTCTAATCTTTTTGACTAGACGAAAAAGCAGGCCTATACATGGTTGGGTGCTGGTGTTTACATTGAATCCCATTTTTCTGACTGCAGTTGCCCACCCAAAAATATGAATGCTCATCTCCACACAATATATGCAAACATTTTCTGAGATCCCAGAAAATTCCCAGCTTCCCTCCTTTGGCTCCCGGTCCCCTTTTTGACCCGGGGCTCTGGCGCACCCCTTACACCTCCTTCTCATGCGTCCTGGTGCAATTGGAAAATATAAGATCCCAGGAAGTTGTGGGGGCCCCTCTTTTGGCTTCCGAACCCCATTTTTGACCCTGGGCCCAGGTACAATTTACCACCTGCTCTCCTGCCACAGGGGCCCTGTCCACACCACCTTGAAAGCAGGCCAAGACGTGGCTCTGGGGAATGTGGTTTCCTTGGCTGTGGAAAATCTATAGTGCATGCATGCGCAAGACCCATATCCAAACCCCCATGTGAATCATCACTAATGGTTGACAAAATGAGCTCAATACAAAAGCAGCCACCTTAGAAATTCTAAGCTTCTTCCTCCATATGAGAGTTTCATGGGGCTGGGAGAAGATTCTCCTGACCCCTGCTGTGGACTCCACAAGGACGTGGTCTGCTCCTGACTAGTGGCGTCTCTACAGGGAGGGCAGAGCTCTAAGTTTTGCAAGAAGCCTTACCTTGCAGTGGAAATCACTCCTCTCCTGCACTATTTTAGCCAATCCTCACAGGGAACAGCAACATCTTGGTGTTGCTTACTGGCTACAGCAGCAAGGGAGAGGAGGAATTTACATGACAGGGTAAAGCTCCTTGCAAAACTTAGAGCTCTGCCCTCCCTGTAGAGATGCCACTGCTCTTGACCCACCCATCAGTTCAGACCTCAGCAATCTCCCCTCCCAGTAGACTTGCAGTGCTGCCGGCAACACTCCCCTCGTCACACAGGCAGAATAGACTGACACAGGCCGGAATGCCACCTGCATGTGGAGACGTGGCAAAGGGAAGGCACTGCCCCAGCCACGGGACGCCACGTTCCTCCAAAGGGCGGTCTCCCGTGGCAGTGCAGCCCAGCAAGGATCCGGCTCTCCCTCTTCCAAGTGGGTCTCTGGTGTGCAGGCTGAAGTCAAAGCGGTCGGTCACGCCGTTGCAGTGGCGGAGCTGGGCAGGGGAGCAGTTGGCGCCCGGGGCAGAGGGGCAGTGCCCCCGCTGGTGCAGCTCCAGGCTCGCCGGGTGGAGGCAGCCCTTGAGGCAGCTGGGGCAGTGGTGCAGGGCCCCCTGGCGCTGGTGCAGGCGCTGGTGCAGCTTGAGATGGATGTGCTGGGCGAAGCGGCTGCGGCACAGGCAGCAGGTGTAGGGCTTGATGCCCGAGTGCAGGCGCAGGTGGGTCCTCAGGTTGCTGGTGCTGCTGAAGCGCTTGTGGCAGACCTGGGTGGGAGAGCAGTGCTCATTAGCCTCAGCGGTGCACGTGGAAGGAAGAGGGCCCCTTGAAGTGCACAGCACCATACAAATACTATTGATCCTTGATTCTTACTCCGTTTCTGAAACAACACCAGCTCGGGTTCCGGGTCACCCCAGGGGAAGAGACTTTTGTGCCCAGAAAGCCCTCATTCCTTCTTCTCTTCTGGGGCAGAGCCCTGGCACTGAAAAAGCACCGGCTCAGACTTCAGTCCCAACGGCATGCCCCCAACCAAACAGTGTCTCCCATGTGTTGCCCATTGCTGCCCAGACTGGCTCCAATGGTGAGTGGGAGAGGCCCCTTTCATGGTGCATTGCAGCGCCTGTAGTACTTACCCTGCACTACGCTGCTGCTTGCTCCTTCCCATTATTAAAAAGGTAAAGGTTTCCCCACGACCGAATGGTCTAGTCGTGGCTGACTGTAGGGGGCAGTGCTCATCTCTGTTACAAAGCCTGTAGAGCCGGCGTTTGTCCGAGGACAAGCTTCCGTGGTCATGTGGCTAGCATGACTATACACTGTAGCATGACTATACGCCGTAGCACATGGAACACCGTTACCTTCCCACCAAAGTGGTCCCTATTTATCTACTTGCATTTTTAGGTGCTTTCGAACTGCTAGGTTGGCAGGTGCCGGGACAAGCAACGGGAACTCACTCCATTGCGTGGTCTTGAACTGCCAGCCTTCTGGTCAGAAAGCCCAGCAGCAGTGGTTTAACCCACAGCGCCACCACGTCCCACTTCCTATTATTTATTAATAAGAATATTTATGTGCTGCTTTTCAGTCAACCCAACGTCCCGGGCACTGTTCTTATCACACAGTTTCCCAGTCTCGTCTGTGGGTTTGCCCCATTTCCTCTCTTCCACTCCAGCCTAGGTTGCTAGGAGCTGCCATTCTCCAGCGGTGAGAAACTTTCATTCACACACTGCTCCAAGATGCCACAGGTCCTCCACCCTTCCCCAGCCTTTCGACGAGGACAGGACAGTTCTACCTACCAAGCACTCGTGTGGCTTCTCGCCTGTGTGCACCAGGTGGTGTTTCTGCAAGTGAGCCAGCTGGGTGAAGCGTTTTTTACAGATCTGGCACTGAAAAGGCCTCTCCCCACTGTGTACTCTCAGATGTACCTGCACACAAGACAGCACAAAGTAGCTTGGAAGGTGTGGAGATTAGGTTGCCAAGTCCAGCCCCTAAGAAGAGTCTTCTACTGTTACAAGTTGCCTGGATGGGAAAAGCTCAAAGCCTTTGGCCCAACCCAAGTGCTCCTTACTCTACTGCAACTAAGGGCACAACCCTAGCCTGGAGTTAGGCTGGCATAGTGAGGCCAGCAAAGTTTGGCCGGCACAAGGGACACCATAAAGTATGTTTGGACCATTCTCGGGGTCAGAGAGGCCAGCACACAGATGTGCGCCATCCTCTCTGACTCCAAGAGTGGTCCGAATGCACTTTACGCTGGCCCTTGTGCCGGCCAACTTTGCTGGCTTAACTTGTGCCGGCCTAACTCCAGGTTAGGATTGTGCCCTCAAACTCAGCCAGTCTGACTCTGGTCATGCCTGGACTGAAGCCTGCTGGGCACCCAGAGGCGTTTCTACAGGGATGGCAAAGCTCTAAGTGTTGCAAGAAGCCTTACCCTGGCATGCACCCTCCTCTCCCTTGCTGCTGTAGCCAGTAAGCAACGCCAAGATGTTGCTGTTCCCTGTGAGGATTGGCTAAAACGGTGAAGGAGAGGAGTGATTTCCACTGCAAGGTAAGGCTTCTTGCAAGACTTAGAGCTTTGCCATCCCTGTAGAAACGCCACTGTGGGCACCCCTTGAGTTCTGTAATGGAGAAAGGCTGGACAGAAATGGGGGTGCCTCCTGGGGGTGGATTGCACACAGACATGTATTGCAGGTGTGTGCAGACACATACCTTGAGATTGGAAAGCTGTCTGAAGCTCTTGTTGCAGATGTTGCAGTCGTAGCCGGCTTTGACATGAGGCGTGGACTTGCCCTCCTCCTGGGATGCTGGTGGACGAACGTTTCGGACCTGGAGGTTGACCATCTCATGCTGGGAGGCAACGTTTAGATGCTGGGCTGGGGAGCGACACAGAAAGGCAGGGCGCCCTTTGTTGGGGCCCAGAAATGCAAAGCCGCCCATTTGGATGGCGGAAAGGGAATCCTGCGGTTTCTTGGCCGTTTGTTTTCCACGAGGTGAGGCAATTGGGAAGACAGCCTGATATGTCTTCTCCCCTTGGGATGGGGGGATATCCTGGAGGAAAAAACTGAGGGGTGCAATTTCTGTAGGATTGCTCGGGGGCACTCTTGCTGGGAAGGAGAAGAGGTGAGGGGCCGCTGCGAGTTTGGGGCGGAGGGCATGGATGGTGCTGCAGGCACCCCGAAAGGCTTGGGACAGACTTTCCACCGGATGGCACCCTGAGCAGAAGCTGCTGAGATGGAGCTGAGGTTCATTCTGGAGCCAGAGAGTCGGACTGTAGGGCTGCCACGTCATTGGGCATGCGCCCCTCAAACTGGCAGGACTAGACCTCTCAGGGCAGGCTTGGGCTGCTTCCTCTCCAGGCACGCTGTGGGAAGAACCATGCCCCACAGTCTGATCTTTGTTGCCGCAGGAGACTTGCAGCCTTGAATCTACACTGGGGCTTTCGGCTGAGCTGGGCAGTGCACCTTGGCCTAGCCCTTCCACATCAATGCTCTCTTCCTCATCACCACTTCCATCCTTCTTGGTGTAAACAGCGGAGCATCTCTGATAATTTTTGGCATCATCCTGAGCACCCATCTCAGGCGAGGGCAGCAAATCCCTGCAGTCAAGGTATTCTGCAATGAAAGAAGCAAATCAAACCGACTTTCTAGCATATGAGCCCAGGCATTTCCAATATACCTTCCCAAACCACCAGGAGTAAAAACATTTAACGCCTCCCTCCTGCCCCCTCCCAATCAAATCTCTTACAGAACTCCCATCAGGTCTTGGATCCTAAAGGACAATCCACACCCGAGGTACACTGGAGGCTTTGCTCTCTTGCAAAGCACCCTTGCGTAGGGTGGTTCAGAAGGCACAGGAGGGAAAGGTCACTGCTATAATCTGCCAGTTGTTTTTTCTCTGATCCACACACACCCTGCTACTTTTACATACTACTGGCATCCTTCAGTCTCGAAAGACTATGGTAACGTGCTCTGAACAGAGGTCCTGGAACAGCGTCTGGTATGGCTAAAAAGGCCAATTCGGGAGTGACAATCCCTTCCACACTGAGGACAAATACAGTCCGTCCCCTGTCCAGCTCCCTAATTTCGCTGGTTTCGGGGCTGCCTCCTTGCCTCAGCCTGTTGAGCAAGTGTCTCTTCCAATTGGGAGAGGCCATGCTGTGCCGCCTGCCTCCAAGCTGAACGCTCAGAAGTCCAGGTTTCCCATCTGTTGAGGTCCACTCCTAAGGCCTTCAGATCCCTCTTGCAGATATCTGTGTATCGCAGCTGTGGTCTCCTGCTAGGGTGCTTTCCCTGCACTAGTTTTCCATACAGGAGATTGCTTGGAATCCGACCACCAGCCATTCTCACGACATGCCCAAGCCAGCGCAGACGTCGCTGTTTCAGTAGTGTATACATGCTAAAAATTCCAGCTCGTTCCAGGACTACGCTATTTGGAACTTTGTCGTGCCAGGTGATGCCAAGAATGCGTCGGAGACAGCGCATATGAAACATATCACTCAGAGGCGGATTTAAGGGGGGGCAAATCTGTAAGTTTTGCAAGAAGCCTTACCTTGCAGTGGAAAACACTCCTCTCCTGCACTGTTCTAGCCAATCCTCACAGGGAACAGCAACATCTTGGTGTTGCTTACTGGCTACAGCAGCAAGGGAGAGGAGGGATTCACATGACAGGGTAAGGCTTCTTGCAACACTTACAGATTTCCCCCCCCCTTAGATCCGCCTCTGATATCACTTTTACATAGGTCGTCCCAAAATCCATGGTAGAAATAGAAGCACCAGTGGGTGGGGAGTGGGGGCGTTTCAGAAGCAAAGCAACCAGAAGAGGAAGCGTGAAGGGCCGAGGCATAATGCACTGTCCCAGCACCGGTGGCAGTGATGTAACAATGTCATGTGACATCGTGTCACATGATGTCATTTCAGATTCTTCCAGGTGGAGGGGTGCTTGCTGTAGCAATTTTGTGCTCCCTGTTCCTTCTGCTGTGGAGGATCCCCATTGAAGAAGAAAGAATGGGGTGGGGGTGTGAAGCCATCAGCAACTCCTCCGTAACTAGGGCGGAGCCTGAGGGGCAGTCATGCGCCCCCACCTTGGCGTAGCGCCCGGGGAAGGTGCCCCTCAGGTTCCACCCTAGTCACAGCTCTGGTGAAGGGTTTCCCTCCTGTCTTCCTCCAGGGCAAAGCATCCCCTCGCCAGGAAGAAGAGACCATCAAGGCTTCCTTCCTTACACACATGTAGTTTGCCTCAAGATAGACATCATGGAATTTACTTTAGGACACAATCCTAACCTGGAGTTAGGCTCACAAAGTTAGGCTAGCAAAGTTTGGCCAGCACAAGGTCCACTGTAAAGTATGTTTGGACCACTCTCAGAGTCAGGGAGGCCAGCACACAGATGTGTGCCATCCCCCCTGACTCTGAGAGTGGTCCAAATGCCACTCCCTCGTATCTGGCATTCTGAGGTAAATTTCTGAGGTAAAATTCTGAGGTAAATATGAGGTAAATAAAGCAAAGTCTGGCCAGCACACTGTAAAGTATGTTTGGACCACTCTCGGAGTCAGAGAGGCCAGCACATAAGCATATGCAGTGATGTCATGCAGGGGGAACGCGGGGGAACTCAGTTCCACTAGTTAAAATTAGGGCTGACTCCGCCCACTTCACTCTCCCTCCTCCCCTTCCCAATTCCTCTGCAAAGAGCTTTTCTTCTTGGTTGGCCGACACTCAGAGGGTTAAAGGGAGCGACTCTGGATTCCTAGGGGGGCGATTCTCCCTGACTCCGAGAGTGGTCCAAACGCACTTTACGGTATCGCTTGTGCCGGCCAAACTTTGCTGGCCTGACTGTGCCGGCCGAACTCCAGGTTAGGATTGTGCCCTTAATTCTCTGTGTGCCACCTTAAAGTGTCTTTTGAGTGGAAGCAGAAGAAGATACATTTTTAAAACAGAAATAAAGGTGAGCCTCAATATCCACTGATTTGGTGTCCACGGTTTCAGTTATCCACGGATACAATGGATTCTGGGAGGCCTATTAAAAAGATAGGGGAACATTCAACAAATCTCTTTTTGTTTCCCTATCTTTAAAAAGGCATCTCTGGTATTCACCGTTTCAGGTATCCATGGTGGGGTCCAGAATGGAATTCGAGGGGATACCGGGGAATGCCTGTGCACGTAAAAACAAACTACAGTCTGGACAAACGTATACCCCAGACACACAGAGAACCCCAGGAACTGCTGTCTTCCATATGGTGCTTTGGATTTCCTAATGACGTTCTGATAACATCTCACCCAGGAGCAATTTGCAGGATTTCTTTTTGGGGGGGGGGCGGGGAAGCCATGATAGGTACCATTGTGTAAGACTAGTGTCAATGTATGGGACCAGCCGGCCCATGAGGTCTACTGAGACGGTTGCCTCAGGGGTAGAATGGCAGGGGCGCCCATGTCTGTCACCCACTGGCTCTACCATACCTCTTCTTCCTGCCCCCCCCCATTGGAAAAGGAAATGGGGAAAGGAGCGGAAGGGGCAGGGGGCTAATGGAGGAGGCGGGCTCTTCTCCTCTGCACTTCCTCTCCTTTTTCTGCCAGCCAGTGGTGCAGGTATGATGACGATAATTATCAGATGTGGAAATGGGTTCCTTCCATCTCAGCAGGGCTGGGTGAGCGGGAGTGGAAAGAGCCTGATGCCTTCCCACTGAGAATCCTGGAGCAAGATGCTCAACTCTGAGTGAGTCAAGGCACAGGTAATAAGCAGGCCCTCGCGGCACAGCCTCACCTGGTTGAGCGGCCGCCTCCCCTGACGGCAAGCACAGCCAGTTCCTGGGAACTTCGTGGGTGTTCCAAATGAACAGCTCAGCTCCTGCCAGGATGGGTGCGATGGTGTAGAAATAGATCTCCAGGTTGTGCTGACAGGCCACCAGGTTCCGTGCTGGGAAGGTGGGAGCTGGGTTCACGTAGCTCACCCAATTACTGCATCCGGGGTCGTTCACATCCAGAAGGTGATGCAGCTCTCCTCTTGCCGTGAATACCTGTTCAGGGAAGGGAGGAGGGAGGGGGAGGGAGCCAAAGGTGCCAGCTGCAGGTGAGTGATGGGGGAGCTACTTCCTCCAGAGATCCCCTTTGTGTTGTTCTGGGGTTCACTGGAGGTTGTTTTAAACCTTGCTCCTATGAGAATCCTTTTTGGTCTCAAGGACAGCGTAGGAATTCACCCGATCAATGCAACGTGACTCAGGAAGGGGCCTTGTCCACTAGCTGATGCTGCAAATCAGGGCTCCATAGGATGCTAATGGATTAGAAAGGGGTCAAGACTATTTCTGACATACCCCTCAACTACGGACCAAGCCAGAGCCACAGAAGGTGCATAAAAGCGGAGCGTTGCCGAGAAGCGTCGCTCGCAGGAAGTCCGGCCTGTTTGCTGCGGCAGAGGCTTCCGTGGTCTGCAGGCTGCTCTGGCAGAATGGCAGCTGGAATCGAGGCAGAGGGCTCAGCACAGTGTTGTGGGGCTTGCCATGGGGCTGGAGCTTCATTGTGGGCCTTATTCCCTCACCTAGTGCAGTCCTGATGGGGTAGTGATGTCATTCAGGGGGAACGGACCAGAACGGGCATTCCGGATCCTAACGGGCTCCGTGGCTGGTTCCGTTTCCCCCCCCCCAACATTTGAATTTGGCTCGCCTCGGCCGTGCATGTGCACTGCATGCGGCAGCCGTTGCCTGCACTTTGTGTGAGCGAGGCGGGCAGGCAGCAGGCAGCAGGCAGCGGCACGAGAAAGTGGAGAAAGCGGTGGCAGCCGCAGAATTTTACCTTACTAGCGGCGAGGGAAGAAGCAACGGGTAGGTAGGCTGCGTGCCTGGGCCTCCCTCCAGCCGCGGACCCCGACAAGTGCCAATCAAAAGTGAGTTCCTGTTCCTAAATCATTTGAATGACACCACTGTGATGGGGCCCAAATGTCTCTCGGGGCCTCACTTTTACTCTCTTGCTGTTGCCTTCCTGGGCCACTTGGGGCTGCCGGGGGGGGGGGCAGAAAGGGGGCTATGGCCCTGTGACCCTCTCTCAGGGACCAGCTGAAGTGACCCACTCCCACTCCTGACTCTGGCCGCTCCTGCCCCACACCTTTTTTGCAGTGGTCCCTTCCACCCCGGGCCCTAGCATCTTCAGCCGCCCCCCACAACCGCAGCCAGACCACTGCCTGAGATGTGGGTGTCCTCCCGGGCAGGGTTCCATTCAAGCTCCCCATTCATGGCCTTTGCCACCCAGGGGCTGCTTGAGCCGGTCCAGCTCGTGCTCGGCCATTCCTTTTGCCTGGCCTACTGGGGCCGTTCTGCGTTGTGACTCACTCTCCAGCAGCGCTTCCAATCGGCTTCGTTTGGAACATTCTGGCTGGGGTAGATCCTCCCAACGAGGGGCCCGAAGTGTGTGCCTTGCGGGATGTACTCTCTGCTGATCACGGCCGTTACCTGTGGAGACATTCAGGGCTGGTGGATCAGTTTGGGCAGGTCCCTCATTCCCTCCTCTGGTGGTCATCCGGCGTGTATTTTGTGGAGGAGTGGCGGGCTCTCTTTTACACATTCTCTTCCTGTCTGTTCCTTTCTCCCCCGTCCAATCGAAGGAGGAGGATGCTGGACAGCCACCAGGTGTGCGTGGAGGGGTGGTACCCAACACACCGCCTTAGGCTGAAGAAATATGGCAGTTTCACAGCCACAGGGCTGGTTTAGAAGTGCCCTTGACTGCATTCAGTGTAAACAAACCATTTCCTCTTCTGCAGCCTGGTCTTGAAAACACAGTCCCACCATTTCCACCACAGGAAAAGAAGCCAGTTTTTTTTTGGGGGGGGGGATTCCCAGCACCCTGTGACATCACCAACACACCACTCCCCCTCTTGAATCTTTGGAGCCGTTCCGCAACCAGAAACCACAGTTGGACCTCCCGGGATGTGTGTCTGTCACAAAAGCCGGCTCGCACTGCGGGTGAGGAACCCACTTGTGACTGCCTGTGCCTGTCCCTGCAACCCTGCAGGCTCTGCTGTGAGGAAGCTGGCTGGTGCTCTGGGCGAGCATCTCAGGGGCCTGCAGTCAGGGCCGGCCTTGCCATGAAGTGGCCTGAAGCAGACACGTGGAGCGGCACCCTTGGAGGGGCAGCAAACAGACAAGCCCCCCCGTCCAGCCTCTCTGCTGCCTTCTCCAGCCTGCCACTGCACTGGGCAGAAGCATCACAATCCCAAGAGTGTCACAATTTTGGCCAGGAGTGGGATCACCCTCCCCCCCCGAGTGTATCACCCGGTGCAGTCTGCACCCTCCGGACCCCTGTAGCAATGACATTGGGGCTCTGATCCTCTGTGGGCTTCCTGAAAGCATGCTGGGAAAGGGTGGTGACCATGGCAACTCCCTTCTCCATGGCTCCAAATGGCTTCTTCCTGCACACCCAGCCAGGGCCGGATTAAGCATTTGTAGCATTTGTCACATCTGAGGCCTGTAGCTCCTTTCCTGCAGGCACCTCAAACTCTTCCACTGCCACAATGTGCTTTCCGGCGTGTTTGTGACAGCCAGCACCAGTGGAGTGCATGCTGGTGCTGATGTTGCCACTGGTGCTGGGCACAATAGGACTGTGCCTGCAGTCAAGTTAAATCTGAACAAAATTGTTTATGTGTATCATATGACTCTATGGGACGTGGTGGCGCAGCGGGTTAAACCGCTGCTGCTGGGCTTTCTGACCGGAAGGTTGGCAGTTCGAGACCACGCGATGGAGTGAGCTCCCGTTGCTTGTCCCAGCTCCTGCCAACCTAGCAGTTCAAAAGCACCTAAAAATGTCAGTAGATAAATAGGGACCACTTTGGTGGGAAGGGAACGGCGTTCCATGCGCTACACGGAGCAGTATAGTCATGCTGACCACATGACCACGGAAGCTTGTCCTTGGGCAAACGCCGGCTCTACGGGCAAAAAACAGAGATGAGCACCACCCTCTACAGTCAGCCACGACCAGACCATTCAGTCGTAGGGAACCTTTACCTTTTTAATAATAGGAAAGAGCAAGCAGCAGCGTAGTGCAGGTAAGTACTACAGGCGCTGCAATGCACCATGAAAGGGGTGTGGGGAAACCTTCTTATCATATGACTACCGTAGTGATTGCATACCATGCAGCATGCAGCTCCCCAGACAGGTAAGCGACAGGGTTGCCAGATGGCGAGATGCCGATTTCACCAGAGGCAGCTTGTGAGCATTTCGTGTGAGCATTTCGAAAATGTGGAGGACCGTAGCATATGCTACTTTGGCTACTAGGTTAACCCTGCACTGCATGAACCAATGCTTGGGAAACATCAACTAGGCAGGGAGAAGCGATCTGGAGCAAAAAAAACAACAACCCCAAAGCAAAATGTGCAGCCTCTCCTCCACCCCACTTCTGCTTGAAAGGAATATGAGCAGCATGTGCTTCCTGCCATGTGTAGTTCCTGTTCATTTCAGACAGAAGGTGTGTGGCAGGGAGCTCTGGTAAGTCAATGGGTGGGGAGGAGGGCCAGCATTAAACCAATTTAGTGCACCTGTACAGTGAGCAGGTGGCCCACTGCCGCAGCCAAAATCTTGGCATGTTGGAAGGCTGGTGGGGTGAACGGAGGGTCTCTGTGTTTGGCCCTCCCACCCTCCCTTGCTTCCAACTGGAAATGGGTCTCCTGGAAGCCATTGGCGGTGATGCCACCGTGTCATGCTACTATCCATTATCTCTGGGTGCCGCGGCTGTGGGGTGAGTGGGGTGGGCTGCTGGGAGGATGGGGCGCCCCACAGGAATGCCTGTCATTGGGCCCTGCCACTCCTGGGGCTGATGCTGTGGGGGGGGCCTCTCTTCCCCATGTCTAGCCATGTCTACTCAGTGCCCACCACATGCCAGCTTGCTGCTCCACCTGCCTGCCATCCCCTTTCATCCACAGGAGCATTGCAGAGGGGGTATAATTGGAGCCAGCCAGAATGCAGGTGGTGTGGGAGAACAGACCCACAGTCACCGCCCCATGGCTTGGAGTCCTTGCTTCTTCCCAGCAGTCCCTGTCACTGAGAGGAGCACCATGCAAGTGGCATCTGCTAACCCCTGCTAACTGGGCAAGAGGCACTTTTCCAAGTGGTGCTCCTCTTATGTTTAGCAGGGGGAGAGCAATTGTCCCTCTTCACCCCTGCGCAGTCTTTCTAGTGGCTGTTGCTGATGGTCTGCCTTTTTTTTAGATTGTGAGCCCTTTTGGGATAGGGAGCCATTTAACTTTATTATTATTACTATTTGCCTGTAAACCGCTTTGTGAACTTTGTGTTGAAAAGCGGTATATAAGCAGTGGTGTTATTCAAATGATTTAGGAACAGGAACTCACTTTTGATTGGCACTTGTCGGGAACTCGGAACCAGCCACAGAGCCCGTTGGGATCCAGAACGCCCGTTCTGGTCCGTTCCCCCTGAATGACATCACTGCCTTCACCCCCCTAGGAATCCGGAGTCGCTCCCTTTAACCCTCTGAGTGCCGGCCAACCAAGAAGAAAAGCTCTTTGCAGAGGAATTGGGAGGGGGGAGGAGGGAGAGTGAAGTGGGCGGAGTCAGCCCTAATTTTAACTAGTGGAACTGAGTTCCCCCGCGTTCCCCCTGCATGACATCACTGTATATAAGTACCTGTTGATTGATTGATTGATTGATTGATTGATTGATTGATTGACTGACTGACTGACTGCAGCGCCGGTCCTGTTGCTTTAGCACTGGTGTGGGGGTGCTGCCAGGTGCTCCCGCATTGGCGCTAATGGCGGAGCGCTGACGCAACAACGTCAAAACCCTGTAGGATTGTGCTGCCTGTTTATGCCGGCCTAACTCAGCTTAGGATTGCCCCCTAAATGTCCATATTGGGGCTACAGGTGGCTGCTGGCATTACCTTATTGTGGCTGTTGTGCCGGAAGGTCAGATTTTGGGGCAAAGAGGCTTCCGTGCATGGCTGATGGGACGCTGAGTCTGGCAGCTGGTCCTTCACAACGCTGGCGCCTCGCTCCTCAAACGCCACCTCCTCCCTCCACGGCATCCTGGGCTCCTTCATTCTGCTGCTCTCTGCATGGAGGGCAAAGTGGGGAGGGGCAGGGGGAGCAGGTGGTTAGACAGGGATGCATTTGGAAGACTGGGAGTGCAGTCCAAACCTGGGGTTAGGGTGGCACAGTTAGGCCTGCAAAGTTTGGCTGGCACAAGGGACACTGCAAAGTGTGTTTGGACCCCTCTCAGAGTCAGGGAGGATGGCGCTCATCTGTGTGCTGGCCTCTCTGAGAGTGGTCCAAACATTATGGTGGCCCTTGTGCCGGCCCAACTCCAGGTTAGGATTGTGCAGTGAGACACCCCCAGAAGGAGACTGGACTGCTGGGAAAGGTGTGAGAGAGAGCACCTTCTTTGTGAGGAAGAGGAGGACCAGGAGGGAGTAAAGGGAGCAAATAAAAACAAGGGAGAGACATGCTGCGCATCCATTTGTGTGCGCATGTCAGAGTGAGCACACGAGAGAGGAACCCTTTAAGTTTATATAGTCTTATATGGGCCAGGGGTAAAAAAGGGAGCCCAGCTGGGAGCCAAAGTTGAGGAGCCAGAAATTTTCTGGGATCTCAGAAAACATTTGCACACATTATGTGAAGACATCCTGTGTAAACCTGTATAATTTTGTAGATTGTAATTCGTAGGAATAAAGATCCAATTATTGTATGAAATTATGATCCAGTGGAGGGAAGAAGGGGCCCAAAGAAACTTTGTACACCCTGATAAAATTCCTCTCAGAGTCTGTGGCTGTTCCTGCTGAAAATACGTCATTCAAGTGGCACAAGAGGTTCAGCTGCCTGGGTGCGAGGATTAGTAGGTAAACATCCTCTTGATCTCCTTTCTCATCTGTAACCAATATTGCAAAAGCTTCCTTCTGCTAAGTGGCAGGCAAGTGGCAGGCAGTATAAAGGGGAATAACAAAAGCTTCTTCAAATATGTTAGAAGCAGGAAACCTGCCAGAGAGGCGGTTGGCCCGCTGGATGGTGAGGGAGGGAAAGAAGAGATAAAAGGGGACTTGGAGATCGCAGATAAATTAAATGAATTCTTTGCGTCCGTCTTCACGGCAGAAGAACTTGGGCAGATACCGCAGCCTGAACAGCCCTTCCTAACTAAGGAATTAAAGCAGATAATGGTTAATAAAGAAGATGTTTTAGATCAAATTGATAAACTACATATAAATAAGTCACCAGGCCCAGATGGTATACACCCAAGAGTTATTAAAGAACTAAAGAACGAAGTTGCTGACCTCTTAATTAGTGGTTAAGAGGTCAGCAACTTCGTTCTTTAGTTCTTTAATAACAACTTGTCCCTTCAAACAGCCACAGTGCCAGAGGATTGGAGGATAGCCAATGTCATGCCAATCTTTAAAAAAGGGAGAAGGGGGGACCCTGGAAACTACAGGCCGGTCAGCCTAAGGTCTGTTCCAGGTAAGATGGTGGAAAGCCTCATCAAAGATAAAATCCTAAAACACGTAGAGGAACAAGTATTGCTGAAGGAAAGTCAGCATGGCTTCTGTAAGAGTAAGTCTTGCCTCATGAACCTTTTGGAATTCTTTGAAAAGGTCAACAGGCACGTGGATGTGGGTGAACCTGTGGATATCATATACCTGGATTTTCAGAAGGCGTTTGACACAGTCCCCCACCAAAGGCTGCTGAAGAAACTTCACAGTCAGGGAATAAGAGGGCAGGTCCTCTTATGGATTCAGAATTGGTTGAGGGCCAGGAAACAGAGAGTGGGGGTCAATGGGCAATTTTCACAATGGAGAGAGGTGAAAAGTGGGGTGCCCCAGGGATCTGTCTTGGGGCCAGTGCTTTTCAATTTGTTCCTAAATGACCTGGAGACAGGGATAAGCAGCGAGGTGGCCAAGTTTGCAGATGACACGAAACTTTTCCAGGTGGTGAAAACCAGAAGGGACTGTGAAGAATTCCAGAAGGATCTCTCCAAATTGGGGGAATGGGCAACAAAATGGCAGATGCGTTTCAACGTAGACAAGAGTAAAGTGATGCACATTGGGGCAAAAAACCAAAACTTCACCTATAGGCTAATGGGTTCTGAGCTGTCTGTGACAGCTCAAGAGAGAGATCTTGGGGTGCTGGTGGACAATTCAATGAAGGTATCGACCCAATGTGCAGCAGCAATTAAGAAGGCCAATTCCATGCTTGGGGTAATTAAAAAAGGGGTTGAGAATAAAACAGCCAATATTATCATGCCATTGTACAAATTGATGGTAAGGCCGCACCTGGAATATTGTGTACAGTTCTGGTCGCCACACCTCAAAAAGGACATAGTGGAGCTGGAAAAGGTGCAGAAGAGAGCAACAAAAATGATTACGGGACTGGGGCACCTCCCTTATGAAGAAAGACTGCAGCGTTTGGGGCTCTTCAGTCTAGAAAAAAGGTGCCTGAGGGGGGACATGATTGAGACATACAAAATAATGCATGGAAGGGATAGAGTCGATAGAGGGATGTTCTTTTCCCTCTCTCAAAACACCAGAACCAGGGGACATCCGCTAAAACTGAAGGTTGGGAGAGTTAAAACAGATAAAAGAAAATACTTTTTTACCCAGCGGGTAGTTAATCTGTGGAACTCTTTGCCCCAGGAGGTGGGGATGGCACCTGGCCTAGATGCCTTTAAAAGGGGATTGGACAGATTTCTGGAGGAAAAGTCCATCATGGGCTAGAGGCCATGAAGGATTGTGCAACCTCCTTACATTAGTAGTAGGCTACTTCAAAGTACCGGGTGCAAGGGAGTGGCAACAAGATGCAAGCGACTTGTTTCTCGTGCCTCCCTGGGGCACCTGGTGGGCCGCTGTGAGATACAGGAAGCTGGACTAGATGGGCCTTTGGCCTGGTCCAGTGGGGCTCTTCTTATGTTCTTATATTAAGGGGTGAAGATCTGACTTCCGCCATTGAAGTCACCCGTCTCACCCCACGGCAAAGTGTCCTGGCCCTTCTTGGGCTGCGTGAACTTCCCTGCAAATTGCTGGTTCTTTTCTGGGTTGTTGCAGAACTTCTTGTAAATGAGATGATGATGATGATGATGCGAGGGAAGCACTCTCCGGGTGCAACAGGACCTGCGCTGCCAGCAGCGCTGGTCCTGTTGCTTTAGCACTGACATGGGGGGTGCTGACTCCCTATCTGCAAATTCAGTATCAGTGGGTTTAACTCAGTGGTGTCATCTAAATGATTTAAGAACAGGTACTCACTTTTGATTGGCACGTGTCGGGACCCGCCCACCGGAAGTGACGTCATAAGCCAGAAGTGATGTCGTGGCAGGAAGTGACATGAAAAAAGCCCTTTTTGAGGCCTCAGATGATTTTAAACTGACCCAACAGTTGCAACAGTATTCCACAGCACCCCCAGAACATGTGAAGGAGGCCTGGCATCATGTTCAAACCCCAGAGCAACTCATTTTTCAGTGGCAAGGAAAGGAAAGGCTCCGCTCGCTGCCTGCCTGCCTGCCTGCCTGGCTCTGAGAACATGCAGGCAACTCAAACATGCAGGAAATTCAAATGTTGCAGAGGGCGGAGTCGACGAGTGGGCGGGCGAATGGGCGGGGCCAGCTGTAATCCTAGAAACCGGTACTCGCGTACCCCTGCGTACCCCCTGCATGACATCACTGGTTTAACTACCTGCAGGTTCTGAACCTGCGGGGGAGTGCTGGCCCTGATACACCACTGGAGAAGTTCTCATGATTGGCCTCTGCGGGTCTCAGAACGCCAACCTGAGGTGCTAGAAGGGCACCTAGATTTTACTAAAACCGGGTGTCCTCCTATCACTTCTGGATGGCTTTCTGAGACCGGTAGAGCAGCAGTTCCCAAACTGTGGGTCACAAGCCAATTTCAGGTGGGTTGCAAAGCACCTATGGCAGCCATACTGAATATGGGAAGATGGGATGTTGGAAAGTGGGAAGTCTGTGTGGTTGTTTTGCTTGTGTCAAGGTTGTGAACAGGCTTTTTTCCCTTTCTGATTCACTTTGCTATTGGAAAATGGCTGAGAAATCACCCAACTGATTGCTGCATTCTCAGGAAAGCAGCAGGCTCTGGTGTCACAATGAGGGCACTTCCAGATGCCTATTATAGTCTTATGAGTTTTGTGTCACCTCAAATTGGACAAGCTGGGGTGTGGTACGTAGGGCTGAGGCATGACTCAGTTTCTCGGGTGGGAGAAATTAGAACTTTCCCTGCCTCCATTTCTCTCCGCTTCCTTTGTTGTCACCTTTGTTTCAATATCTAGACTGTATGCCTTTTGGGGCAGAGACCTGCCTTCTTGCTCTATGTAACGTACCAGGGGCTGTGGCCTGCTTCCGAATAGGCAGAGCCTTCTACTCCAGGAAAGAGAGCAGTTGGCAGCGGGTGCAATTTTAAAGGCACCATGTTTATAGAGGGTGTTTCGAATGCTCAGAGTATTTCAACGTCTTTGGTAATCCATATGGCAGCCCTATAAAGTTGATCACTATTATGATCCTCATCAGGCTGAGGAAGCAACTTGCCCCAGGCCATCTGCTGAGCTCTTGGATGACATGAGATCTGAACTGGGGATTTCTCAACCTGCCACCCAGTCGCAGTGTGTGACACAGAAGCCAGCAGGCAAATGTGCAACAATGGGCGTCACATCAGGCAGCTTGCAAAGACTGGAGGTTGATGAACAAAGGATCTGCCTTGGTCCTGAGCCTACCTTGGGCCCATCCAATTCAGTGTGGTCTATGCTGGAGGGCAGGGAGCCTCCAGGAACCGCACCTGAAACCATCTGTATCCATCCAGACCTTCCCCCCGCCCCCGCTCTCCTCCAGCAACAGCGCCAAAACCAGTCATCATCTGCTCAGCAAGACGAGCTGCCTACCCACTAGGCCACCCTGCCAAGAAAGCTCTCATGTCCTGCAGCATACTGGGCTGTTGCTCTGGGTGTTGTGTAGGGAAGGGCCAAGCCACAAGCTACACAGAAGGCCTGAGGCTGAATTTTGCGCTGGTTTTGTTCTTACTTGAGCAGAAGCATCAATGGATGGTCCTTTTGTTGTGTGCAACGACAGGGTACCACCTGTGGGTGGCGCCACAGTGCTGGAGCTGGGGGGGGGATCTCTCACTCTTTCCTTCTGCTCACCTGACTCCATGCTTCATGCGCCATGCTATTCCACAAGTTCCTGGCAAACAATTGCGCCCAAAGCTGTGTTAGTCTCCCAAAGCAGCAACTTTCAGAGCACAATCCTAAACTGGACTTAGGCCAGCATAAGCTAAGCCAGCAAAGTTTGGCCACCATAAAACATGTTTGGACTACTCTCGGAGTCAGGAAGGATGGTGCACGTCTGTGTGCTGGCCTCTCTGACTCCTAGAGTGATCCAAACATACTTGACGGTGTCCCTTGTGCTGGCCAAACTTTGCCAGCTTAGTTTATGCCAGCCTAACTCAGTTTAGGATTGCACCCACAGTAAATAGTTGCCTTGGGGCAAAAAACGCCTTGATTGCCCCAAGGTGGTGGGGGTGGCACATGGTGCTCTCCTGCTCCCCTCCATGTGCCTGGTCCTGATTGGAATTCAGGGCCTGTGACACTTCCACCTTTGTTTTTGGAAGGACAGCCACTTCTAGGCTGCTAATGACACACATCCCCCCAGGATTCAGCTGAAGTTCCCCCTGGAACTCACCCGGTGCCTCTCAGTGAGACTGACACTCAAGCAGAGTTCCTAGAAGTTGCTGGTCCCTTTCTGGGTGCTGAGAAAGTCCCACAAAACCACTCGTGGAGTCATGGCTCTTTTGATGTGGAAATTGCTCGACGATGCTACAACTCAGGAAGGAGTGCATGTTGTTGGCGCCCTTTGTGTGGCTGATGTCAAAAAGATCCCACGCTGTGTTTTTTTTGGGCCAGGAGCAGCCATGCATTGTAATGGTTGACAGGAGCCAGGCAGGAGCTGGTTTCCTTTCGATCAGTGGTGGAGCAAATATACTGACCCAAAAGAGGGCCATGTGCATGTTCTCTTATGCGTTTGCGCGTGCACGCACACATACACATTTTGTTTGTTTCTGCGATTCAGTTTCTGTTGCCTGGAATTCCATCTTTTCATTCATACCTGCTTTTAGTACCCAAACTGTATGATTTTGTTGCATATTATTGATAAACCAACAGGCATTGCCCAGAGATGATGGTCCTAAAGGCAACTGAGGACAGAGCACACACCCTACCACCTAGCACTTCCCCAGTCCAAGAGTAATTACCCCAGAGTAGTTTTAAAGTGGTGTCCTTTTATATTGAGCAGGGGGAGAGCAACTGTCCCTCCTCACCCCAGCATGGCATCTTTTCCAATGGCTGATGTTGGTGTTTCTCCTGCATTTTTAGACTGTGAGCCCTTTGGGGACAGGGAACCATTTATAGGCATGCCCCTGTCTTTTTAATAGGCGTTTTGGTATCCATGGTATCTGTGGATACCTGAAACCATGGATACCAAATCAGTGGATACTGGGGCACACCTGAATTGGTTTATTTTACTATGTAAATCACTTTGTAAACTACTCTTGTTGAAAAGTGTTGATATTTATATTGATGATGATGATGATGATGATGATGATGATGATGATGATAATAATAATAATAATAATAATAATAATGACAATAACAATAATAATAATGGCACATTGTGGCTTTGACGGGGTACTCTTCAATGCACTTGACCATAGTACCAGAAAACTTATGATAACCAACCATCACCCTTTTATTTATCCTCGCAGTGATATTGACCAGCTGTACCTACCAAGGAACATTGGTAGCCAAGGACTATTACAAGGAAAATGAACTGTGGAAGAAGAAAGGAAGGGGCTTAAGGACTATATCAAGAACAGTAAAGAAAAAGACATTGGCAAAAGTTTATAAAGAGGATGTAATAAAAATGAAACAAAAGAAACCTATAGGAAGCAAACTGTAAGATTTCAATTAGACTCATGGCATAATAAGCTGCTGTATGGCCAATACATCCCAAAAACAGAAGACAAGATAGACAAGGACTCCAACTGGAGGCGCAGTCCGGCACAGTTAGGGTAGAAAAGTTTGACCAGCACAAGTGCCACTGTAAAGCATGTTTGGATCACTCTGAGGGCGCAATCCTAAACTGGAGTTAGGCCGGCAAAACTAAGCTAGCAAAGCTTGGCCAGCACAAGGGCCACCGTAACATGTGTTTGGACCACTCTTCAGGGAGTCAGGGAGGATGGCTCACATCTGTGTGATGGCCTCTCTGACTCTGACAGTGGTCCAAACATACTTTATGGTGTCCCCAGCATCGGCATTCAGCCGGTACGCTGGGTGTCCCTTGTGCCGGCCTAACTGTGCTGGCCTAACTCCAGGTTAGGATTGCACCCTAAGAGCGCAATCCTAAACTGGAGTTAGGCCAGCATAAGCTAAGCCTGCAAAGTTGGGCCAGCACAAGGGCCACCATAAAGCATTTTTGGACTATGCTCGGAGTCCAGCACAGACGTGCACCATCCTCCCTGACTGAGAGAGTGGTCCAAACACGCTTTACGGTGTCCCTTGTGCCGGCCAAACTTTGCTGGCCTAACTGTGCTGGCCTAACTCCAGGGTAGGATTGCGCCTTGGGTTGCAGCAAAGAAGAAACAGAGGGACAGGTGTTTGCTGCGCAAAGCCAGGAATAACAAACAAGTGTTATGAAGGCAAAAGTGGAAAAGATCTCGAATGATGCCAACTGTAGGGTGTGTAAAGAAAGAGATGAAGCATTCGATCACATTGTAAGCGGTGTATGTGTGTGTGTGTGTGTGTGCAAAATTGCCCAGAGTGATTACAAAAACCGCTATAATACAGTCACTGCTCTGCTCCACTGGAATTTGTGCAAGAAACATGGAGTAACATCAGAAAAGGAATGATGGGAGCACCCACATGAAAAGGTGGTAGAAAACGAGCAGGTCAAAATCCTGTAGCACTTCAAAATCTAGAGAGATATTGGGACACAATACACCAGAATAATATAACGAGAGGTGTTTGATTTTGTTAATAATGACATAAAAACACAAAACACTGCATTTGGTGTTCAAGGTATTTTCCAGAAATTAAAATATATTACTTTTCCAGTTCGAAATAATACTGTGGCTGCATCTACTGACACCATATCACATTTTATTACCAATTTAGTAACTTTTAGTGCGCAATCCTAACCTGGAGTTAGGCCGGCACAGTTAGGCCAGCGAAGTTTGGCTGGCACAAGGGCCACTATAAAACATGTTTGGACCGCTCTCGGAGTCAAGGAGGATGGTGCATGTCTGGTGTGATGGCCTCTCTGACTCCGAGAGTGCTTCAAACATACTTTATGGTGGCCCTTGTGCCAGCCAATATTGTTGGCCTAACTTCAGGTTAGGATTGTGCTCTGTAAGAAGCCACAGTACTAGGAGCACTGAACATTATAGGGCAATATCTCACCACTTCTTAAACTCTTGGATAGAGTTTGAACTAGGGAGCACCCCAAAATCCCAGTCCAAACATCTGATGGGCTGTGACAGCACTTAGGGCACAGTGTGGCTGTGGCACAGGTGGCTGAGGAATGCAACCCTCAGAGCAAGCCTTCACATCATACTTACAAACTGCAGAGCCACCCTAGATCTTTGGAAAAAGTCTCTTGATCCCACATGTCACATTGCAAAGTGTATGCAGTATGGTTGTTTTCCAAACTCTTCGTACTGAGGGTGCAATCCTAATCTGGAGTTAGGCCGGCACAGTTAGGCCAGCAAAGTTTGGCTGGCACAAGGGACACCGTAAAGTATGTTTGGACCACTCTCTGAGTCACTCTCTCCCAGCACACAGATGTGCGCCATCCTCCCTGACTCCGAGAGTGGTCCAAATACCACTCTCTTGTATCTGGCATTCTGAGGTAAAATTCTGAGGTAAAAATTTGAGGTAAATATGAGGTAAATAAAGCAAAGTTTGGCCGACACAAGGGACACCATAAAGTACGTTTGGACCACTCTCGGTGTCAGAGAGGCCGGCCCACAGACGTGCGCCATCCTCCCTGACTCCGAGAGTGGTCCAAACGTGCTTTACGGTGTCCCTTGTGCCGGCCAAATTTTGCTGGCCTAACTCCAGGTTAGGATTTCGCGCTGACATCTGTATAAAGATAGACATGGTGGTGGTAGTGGGTTTTTTTTAACAGTAGTAGGGGAGGGAGAGAAAACAGCAAGTACCGGAATGAAATTGACAAACGGATCCATAACATGAGCAAAAGAGGACCTGTGAGAAAGTGCCCTGTGCTTCCTGGAAGCTGGCAAGAGGATCGAAGAGTTGCCTACCTGGTCTGATGTGCCACTCTGTTATCTGCAAGGCTACGGGCCCATTTGGAGAGTGAAAGGGAATCCAACGTGATCTTTTTGGTGCCTGTTATGAATGATTCCGCCGAAGTGACAGGAAGTGTCCTTCATTCTTCGGTTCTTGCTATATGCGGAGAGGAAAGTCAAAGCAACCACATCACAAGGAGGAGGAGGGGGGGGGGAGAAGATTCTCTCCAGTGTTTCATTTCTAAGAAGACTCTGTGACATTTACACACTTTCTGCCAAATACTGGCCTTCAGCTCTCCACTGTCAGGAAAGTTCGTATTCTCCCATACAAGCCTGCAAGAGCTGATGGTGCATTTGCTGGCACCCTCTAAAAGCCCAATTTTGAGTAGAGTCCCTGCATTTCTTTTCTTCTATCGTTGCAAAGTCCTCCTCCTTTGTTTCTAATAATGCGCAGGCATCCAAGGACTGGCTTTCATGATCTCCCTCCTTACTAGGTGATGATTTTAAAACAAAGCCCAGGTGAAACTTGCTTGGCCTGTTATTTTTTTCTCTTTTTCCTTTTCTGTACCCCAGACTTACATTTGTACTCCATACTTTTAGAGTGAAATCCTAACCTGGAGTTAAGGAGTTCTTAACCTGGATCAGTGGGTGGGCTTTGGGGAGCCGGGAACCATGTGCAAAAATCCTTGTGCGTGTGTATGTGTGTGCATTTTTCTGGGGAGGGGTTCCATTGCTGTGTGGGTACATGGATTAGTCACCCTGCGTAGACCTACCCAGATCATGTTAGAGTCCAATTGCACTAGGAAAATAAACTGGCCAAGGGCCTTTTTTTGGTGATTCCATTAAACAGCCGGGTTCATGACAGAATGATTAGAACAGTCCAGGGCTGGCTTTAAGCCAATGTGACCAATGTCGTCACATCGGGCCCCGTACTTCAGGGGGCCCCACACTACCAGGGTAAGCATATCGTCTGTGGCTGCAGCTATGATCTCGATGGGCTGTAAGTCAGTGGGGCAAGCAGAGCAGCTTGACTCTCCCACCTGCCTCTGCCTCTGAACAGCCCCAAATGGGCCACCTGGAAGCCGTTGGCGGTGATGTGATGATATCCCCACCAACTACTTCCACATGCCATGCTTTGCATGTGGCACAAACAGCGCTCTTCTTGGTGAGTGGGGGGCCTTGCGGGGAGGGTTGGGGGCCCTGCAGGAATGCCCCACATTGGCCCCCGTCACTGCTAGAGCCGGCCCTGCCTGAAGTCCTGGAGTCCTGGACTCTTCTATTCCAGAATTCTGTTCTGGATTAAGGCCAGAAACCACATACTGTATGACCTGGTGTGGTCCTTGAATGTTGATAGCTAGAGGTGTTTGAAAATGGTTTGTATTTTTTTTTTTTACAGATTTCGTGATTTAAAAAAATGAAAAAGACAGAAAATGGTGTTACATATTTTTATTCTAAGTTCTCATTCCAAGTTCTCATTTTTATTAATTTTAAGCACTTTAAAAGTGTACTAGGTAGGTGATATACTGTAGGTTATTTATCTGCCTACCAGATATATATCCAGATACCAGTTATATATCCAGTTTACCCCTGCTAACTGGGCAAGAGGCACTTTTTCAAGTAGTGCTCCTCTTAGATTTAGCAGGGGGAGACTAACTGTCCCTCTTCACCCCTGCGCAGTGTCTTTTCTAGTGGCTGTTGCTGGTGGTGTTCTGCATTTTTTTAGATTGTGAGCCCTTTCCGAACAGGGAGCCATTTAACTTTATTGTTATTATTTGCCTGTAAACCGCTTTGTGAACTTTGTGTTGCAAAGTGGTATATAAATATTATTGATTGATTTAGTGCCAGCATATGCACCAGTATTTTTTTCTAACTGGAAAAGTAATCTATTTCTGGAAAATATTGTAAACACCAAAATGCAGTGTTTTTTATGTCTTTTTAAAATGTCAGTGTGAACGCAATCCTAAACTGGAGCTAGGCCAGCGTAAACGAAGCCAGGAATGTTTGGCCAGCACAATGGTCACCATGTTTAGATTACTCTAGGAGTCAGGGAGGATGGCTCACGTCTGTGTGCTGGCCTCTCTGACTCCGAGAGTGGTCCAAACACACTTGACAGTGGCCCTTGTGCTGGCCAAACTTTGTTGGTTTAGCTTATGCCGGCCTAACTCAGTTTAGGATTACGCCGTGTGTCTTTATTAATGCAAACAAGCAGTATAGCCTGTACTAAGTGCCTTTCCTGCATGTTTGGAATTCTCTATCACAACACAGAATTGAACTATCAGAATTGATGATGGTGATGATAAGGGCATTGACACACACACACACATCCCTTGACACACAAGATGCCTCTGTAATGGCAAGACCTTGTGTGGCTCCTCCCCAGAAGCCAGTAGAGGCTCCTTGATGCTGGGAATTAGACAAAGTTGCCAAGCAGCTGAGCAGGTATTCTCGCGACATGGTGCCCACTGGATTTCTGAAATGTGTCCTCTCAAAGGCCACTCTGGGTTTTTTTGGCCAGACCCAGCTCCACAAGGATCTTGTGTTCAGTGCCAGCCACGGGTCAGCATCTGCTTGCTAAGGGCTGGGCAGAGGCGGATCTAAGGGGGGGGCAAATCTGTAAGTTTTGCAAGAAGCCTTTACTTACCTTGCAGTGGAAAACACTCCTCTCCTGCACTGTTCTAGCCAATCCTCACAGGGAACAGCAACATCTTGGCGTTGCTTACTGGCTACAGCAGCAAGGGAGAGGAGGGATTTACATGACAGGGTAAGGCTTCTTGCAACACTTACAGATTTGCCCCCCCTTAGATCCGCCTCTGGGGCTGGGGCCTCCTCCTCCTCCTCCTGCTTCTTTTGCAAGGGCTTCAAGCCCTTTTCTTATAAACTATGCCTGCTGTCTCGAGAGGTCATAGTTTCCTTCCTTCCCCCGCCACCCTCACTGTGTCTTCCCCACAGCCACAGAGCACTGCGGGAAGGGGAGAGGCGCTGAGCTCCCAGCGGCAAAAGCAACCTCAGTGAGAAACCACCGAAACTCAGAGCAGCTCATGGGGCTTGTGTTGGCAGATGAGGTTGGAAACAACACCTTGGCAACAGAACTTGGCAGAGCAGCATCCCACCTTGGCCCCGGCTGCCCCCTTCTGTACAGCAGGCCAGGAGGGATGTTACACCTGGGCTGCCTCTGCACACACCTGAGCATTTAGTCGATTGATGGCGATGTAGGGAAGCGGCTGAACGTGTCTCACCTGGGCAAAGCTGCGTTCTCAGTGCAGTGCCGGCTCAGTCCTCCACCCATCACTTTTCCTGCAAACATTTGGGTAGGGCTTTTCATGCATGTGAAACTCACCTCCCTGCATCCGGTTCGGCACGAGTGGTCGATGATGTTGAGCAGGCCAAAGCTCATGGGCTGGCAAGAGCCTCAGGGGTTTTGTCCCTGCATGGTCCTGAGGGCTGGGAAATGAGCAAATGCAAAAAGAATGACTGCATAACTGGGCAAGAGACACCTTTTCAAGTGCTGTCCTCTTATATTTAGCAGGGGGAGAGCAATTATCCCTCTTCACCCCAGCACAGTGTCTTTCTAGTGGCTGTTGCTGGTAGTGTTCTCCATTCTTTTAGATTGTGAGCCCTTTGGGGACAGGGAGCCATTTAACTTTAATGTTGTTTTTTGCCTGTAAACCGCTTTGTGAACTTTGTGTTGAAAAGCGGTATATAAATACTAGTGATTGATTGATTGATTGATTGATTGATTGATTATGAGAGAAAAGCATTTGCGATACTCAGTTATCATCATCAAATGATTGCTTGGGAGGCAGGGTGGGAGACAACGTGAAAGGCACATTTACACTAGAAAATTAGAAAATATGCATTTTGTCCTACCATATTTTATCCGGCCCACAGCAACTTTTTGTTGTCAGAGCATTTGCTCATGTTCGACTTTTTTTTCTCATTGTATATCATTTCTCAGTTTAAGCATGGCATTGTTTCTTTGTAACTGCCACAGTTCTCTTTTGTTCTGAATCATATCAAGCTGTTTACAAAAAAAAAAAAAAAGTTCCAAATAAGATTGCAATCCTAAACTGGAGTTAGGCCAGCATAAACTAAGCCAGCAAAGTTTGGCCAGCACAAAGGGCCACCATAAAGCGTGTTTGGACCACTTTTGGAGTCAAGGAGGATGGTGCATGTCTGTGTGCTGGCCTCTGACTCAGAGAGTGGTCCAAACATACTTTACGGTCTCCCTTGTGCTGGCCAAACTTTGCTGGCTTAGCTTATGCCGACCTAAATCAGTTTAGGATTGCGTCCTAAAACATATTCATTGTTTATTTCAATCATTTGTATATAAAACTGACTGTTTTTCAGCCCACAAAAATGTGTAAAATATATCAGATAAAGGTAAAGGTTTCCCCACAACTGAATGGTCTAGTCATGACCTACTATAGGGGGCGGTGCTCATCTCCGTTTCAAAGCTTGTAGAGCCGCCGTTTGTCCAAGGACAAGCTTCTGTGGTCATGTGGTCGGCATGACTCTACGCCGTAGCACACGGAACGCCATTACCTTCCCACCAAAGTGGTCCCTATTTATCTACTTGCATTTTTAGGTGCTTTCGAACTGCTAGATTGGCAGGAGCTGGGACAAGCAACAGGAGCTCACTCCATTGCGTGGTCTCGAACTGGCAACCTTCCGGTCGGAAAGCCCAGCAACAGCGGTTTAACCCACTGTGCCACCACGTCCCTCGCGCCCTAAAACATATTCATTGTTTATTTCAATCATTCATATATATAACTGTTTTTCCGCCCACAAAAATGTGTAAAATGTATAACATAGCCTTTATACTGGAAAGTTTGGAGACTCCTGCATAAGAGGAAGAAAAACTTGGGTGAAAAGTGCCTTCTCGTTTGCACAGGTGGTGGAGGAAGGTGGGGGGGGGGCTAAGCTTTTTCTCTGAGAAGCACTGCCCCTTGCCTCTGCCCCCCTATGGAAAAAGTGTTACCTATGGAAAACAAATGTGAATTGCTTTGCAGAATTGCAGCTCCTCTTGTTCCCTCTTTGAACCTTCCTTCATTGAAGAGCAAGTGGAGACTAGAGTATAGTCAGAAACTGTATACACAATATTAGAAAGTTTCAGAGTTACCTTCAGTTGAAGATTGGTGGATTATAATTCTGGACTTAATGGAAATGGACAAACTTATGATTTTACTTAAAGAGAAGTCAGTAAAGACATTTATGAATAACTGGAAACCACTCACTGACTTCCTGAGTGAGAAGGGAAATTTTGGTGTAATAAATTACAGACTTGATGAATAGGTGGATAAATCATAAGATATTTTGCTGGGAATTAAAATAAATAATAAGGAGATTAAAATAAATAATGAGATTAAAAGAAAAAAGTATTTAAAGAAGAGAACAAGAGGCTGACTAAGAGACACAATTTTTAATGTGAGCAGTTATTAATATATTTTTAAAGGTTGTAAGTAATTTAGATGTATTACTCCATGCTTGCTTTATACATTCTGAATTTGGTTTCTATTTGTTTAGTTTTTGTTTTGTAGTTGTGAGTTTGCTTTTGTTGTTTTAATAAAAATAAAATTTTTAAAAAGAAGAAGCTGCCCTTGGAAGAGCTCTGGGAAGCAGTCATGACATCCCTCTTTCCTGTGGAGATTTGCCTGCGGGGGGAGGGGAGAGAAAAGCACCCTCACCAGGCTTCATAGCCACATCTGGAGTATTGCGCACAGTTCTGTTCACCACATCTCGAAAACGACATAGTGGAGCTGGAAAAGTGGAGAAGAGAGTGACCAAAATGATTACTGGGCTGGGGCACTTCCCTTATGAAGAAAGACTGCTGTTTGGGGGGCTCTTCAGTCTAGAAAAAAGGTGCCTGGGGCGGGGGAGAATGACATAATTGAGACATACAAAATTATGCATGGGATGGATGGAGTCGATAGGGGGATGTTCTTTTCCCTCTCTCACAACACCAGAACCAGGGGACATCCACTAAAATTGAGTGTTGGGAGAGTGAGAACAGATAAAAGGAAATACTTTTTTACCCAGCTGGTAATTAATCTGTGGAACTCCTTGCCACAGGAGGTGGTGATGGCATCTGGCCTAGGTGCCTTTAAAAGGGGATTGGACAGATTTCCGGAGGAAAAGTCCATCGTGGGCTATAGGCCATGATGGGTGCTGCAACCTCCTTACATTAGAAGTACGCTACTTCTACTGCCAGGTGCAAGGCAATGGCAACAGGATGCAGGCATCTTGTTGTCTCGTGTGCAACCTGAGGCACCTGGTGGGCCACTGTGAGATACAGGAAGCTGGATTAGATGGGCCTTGGCCTGATCCAGCAGGGCTCTTCTTATGTTCTGCACTGCACGCATTGCAACAAGCTGGTCACGGCCACTCTTCCCCACCCTGCCCAAGTGGTTTCTTTAAGCTGTTCACACGCTGGGTGTGAGCACGCCCTGAAACATGATATAAATTAAAGAAACAGGAACAAACCCTGCCCACTTGGCTGTTGTCTTCTTGAGAGCTCAACAACACCCCTTCTCACCCCACTTCCTCCCCCACCTCAATTCAGAGGCCTTCCAGGGTGGGATTGGTTCAGTCTGTTTTCCCAGCTCAGCTCCAAATTCATTCTTCCATGGGTGGAATTCTCCTTGACACTTCCCCACCCCCCCCACCCCAAAATAGCTGCCCTGTTCCTTGTAAATTGAGCCTAGAAAATACAGTTTTTTAAAAGGCGAACGAGGGTATCGGGGAGGGGCTCAGTGGTGTCATCTAAATGATTTAAGAACAGGTACTCACTTTTGATTGGCACGTGTCGGGACCCGCCCACCAGAAGTGACGAAATAAGCCAGAAGTGATGTTGTGGCAGGAAGTGACATGAAAAAAGCCCTTTTTGAGGCCTCAGATGATTTGAAACTGACTCAACAGTTGCAACAGTATTCCACAGCACCCCCAGAACATGTGAAGGAGGCCTGGCATCATGTTCAAACCCCAGAGCAACTCATTTTTCAGTGGCAAGGAAAGGAAAGGCTCCGCTCGCTGCCTGCCTGCCTGGCTCTGAGAACATGCAGGCAACTCAAACATGCAGGAAATTCAAACGTTGCAGGGGGCGGAGTCGATGAGTGGGTGGGCGAATGGGTGGGGCCAGCTGTAATCTTAGAAACCGGTACTCGCGTACCCCCGCGTACCCCCTGCATGACATCACTGGAGGGGCTGCCTTGAGCATAGAAGTGGGGAGCGCTGTAGCCTCCGGAAGTGGGAAAGGACAGAACCCCAGAAGGGATGGAGACCAGGAAGTGGGATGGAAAAGGGATGCCACATTAAAAAGGTAGCTAGCATAGGCGGGCTGGAGTTCTATTAGGCCCTCCGATAGCAGGAATGGGAAGCTGCATTAAAGGAATTCCGGCTGGACGCTCCAGCAGGAGTATTGCACCGCGCTCCAGAAGTTTGTCCCCTCCCACTCCTCACTTGGGCACATGTTGTCTTGCAGCACCGTTTCCGGGCATCGCCCTGCACAACAGTGTCCCCTGCACAATGGCAGAGAGGCAGGAAAGGGAAGAATGCACCTTGCTTGAGAAGATTTCACATGAGCAAGGGGGGTGGGGTGCAGCGTCTGGGGTGTCTTGGCTGGGAAATGCCCTGTTTCCCCTTTTCTCCTGGTCCTAGTCCTTAGCAGGGGAACAGGGCAGCAGGGGAGATGAGCTCCTGCTCCCCTTCCCCTTGTGACGAGTGCCTCTCTGGTAGCGGCCTTCGTCCCACTCCAGGACCTTCTGAGTGACGGATGCTCTTCCCTGCTCCACAAGGGTTCACAAGCCCTTCCCCAGGATAATGGTGTAGGGGCCTTAAACCTGGGATGCTAAGCTTGTTTCATTCAGAGGGCCACAGTTAGCATTCATGGTGTCTTCTGAGGGCCGGAAGTGACATCATTAAGCAGGAAGTGGCATCGTTAAGCAAATGCTAGCCAGAATTAAGCACTCTGTTCTCCCAGAGAAACTCCCTGGCTACAAATGAAAGAGAAGAAAATATGCAAATCTTGTTCATAATTTCAAGTTATGAGAGAGCCCAATTATCACACTGTTATATCACAATATATAACAGGGGCTGGAGAAATTGTTTCTGGGGGCCTTAAGTTTGACACCCCTACCTTAAACTAAATACAACTTCACCTTGGGAGAGCACATTAGTCAGACTACTGGGTAGGGTTACCAGATCCAAACTGGGACCGCGTGCCTCTACCTTTAACTGCTGTATAGCAGAGGGAATTTGGGCAGGTGTCATTTTTGAAACCCTGCCATGATGAGGTGCACCTGCCCAAATTCCCCACTTCTATACAATGGTTAAAGGTATAGGCACTCGGTCCCATTTTAGATATGGTAACCCTTCTACTGGGCCAAATGCTGTGTCCGTTCGTATCTTGACTCCCCCTGTTAAGAACAGGCACAATTTGGCTGATAAAACAAATCCATTAGAACAATAACCAGACAGTATGCAAACAGTATAAAACTGGCAATCTAAAAACGCACAAATACAAAAGCAGCTGTCTCATAAAAGTTTCACTGATCTAATCAGATTGTCAAGCAAAACCCAGACCAAAAAAAAGGAAGGCTTTCAACAGCTATTTAAGCAGAGCCAGTGAAGGAGCCTGGCTGGCATCTCTCCCTGGGGAGAAATGTTGTGCCGGCCACATGCTTAATCCAGTGGGAGCCAAGCCAGAAACTAGGATCCAGAGGCTGACCTGAGAGCATCAGCCTCATTGTGCATCCCATTCATTTTGCCCTGTTGAGGTTTCACAGCAGATGTGCTTGAAAAGGAGGAAACTCAACCCCACCCTGGGCAGCCAGCTCAGTTGCAGAACTGGTCTTCCAGCTGAGTCATTTGCCTGTAGTTTCCACAAACACCTCTTGGTCCATGGGAACCCGGTTGCATTTCTCATGTTTGGCGCCATCTTTGGGCCACATAGGGACGTGGTGGCGCAGCAGGTTAAACCACTGCTGCTGGGCTTTCTGACCGGAAGGTTGGGAGTTCAAGACTGCGGGACAGAGTGAGCTCCCGTTGCTTGTCCCAGCTCCTGCCAACCTAGCAGTTTGAAAGCACCTAAATGCAAGTAGATAAATAGGGACCACTTTGGTGGGAAGGGAACGGTGTTCCATGCGCTACAGCGTATAGTCATGCCGGCCACATGACCATGGAAGCTTGTCCTCTGACAAAACGCTGGCTCTACAGGCTTAGAAACGGAGATGAGCACCGTCCCCTACAGTCGGTCACGACTAGACCATTCGGTCGTGGGGAAACCTTTACCTTTACAGGCCACAAGGAACAATAGCTCCAGGCTCGATTTTTAAAGAAGGCTTCAACTCACCTTACGGAACCAGCTGCCACACACACCACAGGGCTTGAACCCCAAACTTTGTAGAGGAGGGACTTGTTGCTATCTCTCTGCATCACTGGGGCTGCTGCAGCTGGTATTCAGAGGTAAAGACCACCAAGCCTTGCATTCCATAAATGAAGAGCCACCACCAAGAAGGCCCTAATGTTGTGAAGATAAAAGTAGGGCAAAATTGTGCAGGTGGGGTGGTCAGAGACATGGGTGGATCAGATCACAGAAGGAGGAGGGATTGGTGGTGGGTCTCCAGTCCCGTATGTATGTATGTATGTATGCATGCATGCATTCATTCATTCATTGAGGTCATGGCACAAAAAAGGGTTCAAGACAGTTTGGTCTACAAACTATCTAGGGATGGCAGCCTCACATACAATGTGGCTGTAGTAGTCTAACTCAGACTGCAATCCTAACCTAGAGTTTGGCTCACACAGTTAGGTCAGCAAGGTTTGGCCGGCACAACGGACTCCACAAAGTATATTTGGACCACTCTCGGAGTCAGAGAGACCAGGACACAGATGTGCGCCATCCTCCCCGACTCCAAGATTGGTCCAAATTGTGTACGGTGCCCCTTGTACCAGCCAAACTTTTTGGCCTAACTTGCTGGCCGAACTCCAGGTTAGGATTGCGCCCTTGGATGTGATTTGTATGTGGGCAGATATGACGAAGCCAGCCTCACCCAGGTAGGGTTGCAGCAAGTAAAATGTATTCCTGGCAAATGAATGAGATCTCCCATAGGCCATGCTATTGTCCAGGATTCCTTCAGGGTGTTGGGGAGGGGGTCCAACCTATCCAGCACAGGTTGCAGCCTCCCCCCACATGGCAGAGGGATGCAGTGCCTGTTCCGCCAAATCCCATCCGTAGCCAGTCCAACTGTCCTTCCTTCAGTCTTTGCAACAGGCAGGCAGGCAGGCAGGCAGGCAGGCAGGCAGGCAGGCCATCCAGCACTCCATCCTAGATACCATCCTCCAGTACCTATACAGCTTCTCCCTTCCAGCACCAATCCAGGTACCTTCCTAGGACCTTCCCAGGTCCCATCCCTTTCTCCCTCTGCTGCCTCCAGCTTTATACGGAGACCAGCCAATCCATGTCTGTTGCTGGGCAGACTCAAACATCAGCCACGCCCATCTGCACCTGTGCTGGCCTCCCTTCATAGCTGAGAGCTTCAACAGCCTACAGCTGTGCTCCCGAGGCTTGAAAAACCTTCTGGGATTAACCCTATAATAATCCCTGGTTTATCTGGGACAAGAGGCCATTGCTGATACCACTCCCTATCCTCGGGGTATCTCCTGTCTTTTCCAGTACAGTGCCTCTGCCTCGTCTTGTGTGTGGACCGAAGCCAGAGCCTCTTACAAATGAACAACACAGATGTGAGAAGCCACCAGAGGTTTGCAGGTCACACTCACCCCTCATCTTCTGGTCACCTCTCTTAGAACGTCTTGAGCCTTTGGTGTTAAAAAGAACCCTGATTACAGGTGGCAAATGCTGTGTCTGGCGGCTGCTTGGAAAACCTGTGCTGTGGGCTGCAGTAGACTCCCTCCCGGCCAAGTACCCTCTTTAGAACCTCCTCTTTGGAGACACACCAGTGCCTAGGATGGATCAATACGCCCACGCCAAGCCAGGGCCCTGCCGACAGCTCCTCAGTCATTTCCAAGAGTCATTATAGACACTGATGGAGGTGGCAGAGCGGTGGACTCTGGTCTCCAGGATTGATTTCTTCTCTGAGACAAAGGTCAGAGCACAGCCACAAAACAAAATGGGGAAAGATATAAGCAAAGGTGGGCAAAGAGCCATCCAATGGTCCTGAGTGGTTAAAGGAAGCTTTGGGTCAAGAGGGACAACTGTGGTCAGGTTCTACGTGGAAGGCCCAGGAGAAGTCTACAGTAGGCAGTCTCCTTCATTGGTCTCAATTTTGTTATTTACATAAGAACATAAGAAGAGCCCTGCTGGATCAGGCCAAAGGCCCATCTAGGCCAGCTTCCTGTATCTCACAGCGGCCCACTAGGTGCCCCAGGGAGGCAAACAAGATGCTTGCATCCTGTTGCCACTCCCTTGCACCCAGTACTCTGAAGCAGCCTACTACTAATGTAAGGAGGTTGCACAATCCATCATTGCCTATAGCCCACGATGGACTTTTCTTCCAGAAATCCGTCCAATCCCCTCCTAAAGGCATCCAGACCAGATGCCATCACCACCTCCTTTGGCAAAGAGTTCTACAGATTAACTACCCCACTGGGTACAGAATTACTTCCTTTTATCTGTTTCAACTCTCCCAATCCTCAGTTTTAGCGGATGCCCCCTGGTTCTGGTGTTTTGAGAGAGGGAAAAGAACATCCCTCTATCAACTCTATTCCTTCCATGCATAATTTTGTATGTGCTGCTTGCCTTAGGTCTGGAGAAAAGCATTTGAGAACGGAGGGGTCCCCCAGTGACTGCTTAGCTGCCCGTTGAGAGGGGTTGACGCCTTGCAACTTTGCTCCCCCACCCCTGCAGCATATGGCCCCTTCACCCCCAGCAAGCAGAGCTTTTTGGTCATTTTAGCTTCAATGTCTGCTGTTGGTGCAGCACCGAGCACCACCACCAGGGGAGCCCTTGAAGCACAAGGCATGAGAACACGCATAGGCCCACCTAGCCCCTCATTCCGCATGTGGCCAACCAAGAGCAGGGCTTGAAGGTGATAGGTCTTCCCCACTAACACCCCTCAGTAACTAGTATTCAGTGATAAACTGTCCCTGGACATGGAGGTTCCATTTAGCACCGTCATTGCTCATTGCCATCTTAACCCAGGTTGACTACAGAATTCATTGCCACAAGGTGTAGTGGTGGCCACTAACTTGGGTAGTTTTAAATGGGGAGTGACTGCATTCATTCATGGTTGCCAATGGCACTTGTCATGCTAGTTGTGCATTGCCTCTGAGTTCAGCAGCAGCCTGCCTCTGGGTAGCGGTTGCTGGGCTGAGGTGATGGGTGAGACCTGAGCCCCTTCATCTCCTGCTTGTGGATTTTTCCAATGGGAGTGGCTGGTGGGTCACTGTGGGAATCAGAGCTGGACCCCCCTTGGGCCTGATCCAGCAGGCTTTGCTCATATTCTTTTGTTCTTAGTATGTCCCAGCCCCAAGCAGGCAAATGGAGTGTGGAATTTTATTTGGGATGCCCTGAATTTCTTGCTAGGCATTTTCACTGGGTGGTCCAGCCCAGGGTGGGTGTTGGAGACAGGATTTGGTACTTAGGCCAGCTCCTGACTCCCACCCCTGTCCTGGTCAGCCTTGCACGAGCTGCTCAAAGTTGTGCCAGCAATTCTGCTGGCGTAGCTCTGCGTAGCCCTATTGGAGCTGCCGGGGCATCTCACAGGGTAAGGGGAAAATATCCCTTTACCGCAAGATGTTGGGGTTAAATGTGAAAAAAAAAAACTTGTAGTGTTCTGTTGTGGAACAGCCCCATTGAAGAAGAGAACAGGGGTTACCTAGACTGCACTGCTGATTGCAAAGGGGACCCCAGAACAGTTCAAGCTTCAGGGCCCCCAAAATGTAGGTGTGCCACTGCCTGCACAGGCAGTTGGGACATGCCATGACATCCTCTCTAGCTGCGATGTGGAGCCACCAGTGCCCCAGGTCTGCCACTAGCAATTTGCACCCATAACGCGGGCGGTTTTTCCAGTGGCTGCAGCCTGGATGCCTGCTCACCCCTGCCTTCACTGGTCCACTGCTCCTTGTGTCTCAGTGGTTACCTGGGATTGGGGAGCCCCGAGGCCGAAGATTTAGAGGCTGTCAGCACGAGGGCAAAAGGTCGCTGAGGGTCAGGAAGTCCATTTCAGAGAGGTCACTCTCCACTTCTTTCCATCTAATGAAGCCATTATTTGAGAAAGTGACCACTGGGCTTCCCAAGCCCTTGAAGCCGGCCAGCTCCAAGCGACCACCGCTGCTGAAAGGATGGGAAGGAGCTGCCTCCCTTCCCGTCGCCTGCCCAAAGCTCTTGCCACCATCTCAGCCAAGCTCTCCGATGCAGATTTCAGCCGCGGTGCCACCAACCTCCTCAGCTGGGCGATGCCTCCGTGCGCGGGACAAGGCAGTGTTATTTGTGCGCTGCGCTCTTCTGAGTCAAATCAGAATTGTCTTCCATCATAAAGCGATAGACATTGTTAGACAAGGGTATGCAGGCGTGCCCTGGTAGCCACTGATTCGGTATCCACGGATTCAGTTATCAATGGATACCATGCATACTGGGATGCCCATTTGAAAAGATAGGGGAACATGAAACAAATCTCTTTTTTTACCTTGTTGCTGCAAAACCACTGATGTTCCCCTGTTTTTAAAAAGGCATCCCCAGTATCCAGTTTCAGGTATCCACGGTGGGGTCCAGAATGGAACACCAGTGGATACCGGGGCATGCCTACACATTACAGAACTACAGGTAAAAGCCACAATCTATAAGTAAACATGGGAGAAAACAGTGCTAAAGAAATAAAAATACATAACTGCTTTCTGCATTTCTCAGAGCATCATCATCATCATCATCATCATCATCATCATCATCATCATCATTGTATTTATATACCGCCTTTCTTAGGTCATTAGATTACTCTAATAACTGTAACTCAAGGCGGCTTACATGGGCAGACTTTATTCATAAACCCAAAGGTTTTTACAATTTTACAGAAATGTTCTGTCTTACAAGAACAACACAAACAGATGGATCTTTCTGGATTTGGTCTTCTTTATAGCCGAACGTTTGTCTTCTGCTGGCTGATGTGGCTTCTCTACTCCCACCAGAGAAGCAGCTGACCCAGCACACTCCCCCTCTCACAAGGCAGCCGGAGACAGCTCAGCTATTAATCAGCTGCAGTTTTTACAAGGTCTGCTGCTCACAGAGACTTCTGGTAGTCCCGAACTGGCGACCTTCAGATCTTCAGTTCTTTATCTTCCGGCAAACGGAGACATTAAACCTCTTGACTAAATCTTCTGCCCGGAGTTAGGCTGGCAAAGTTTGGCCGGTACAAGGGCCACCGTAAAGCGCGTTTGGATCACTCTCAGAGTCTGGGAGGATGGCACACGTCTGTCTGCCAGCCTCCCTGACTCCGAGAGTGGTCCAAACATACTTTACGGCGTCCTTTGTGCCGGCCGAACTTTGCTGGCCTGACTGTGCTGGCCTGACTCCAGCACTGTGCTGTGCTGTGCTGGCCTGACTCCAGTTTAGGACAGTTTAGGACTGCACCCTCATTCTTGTAAAAAACGCACACACAAAAAATCCAAAATCTGTGAAAAAAATAAACCTGTTTTGCTTTGTTTTGATTTATTATTTAATGGGGGGGGGTACATGACTGTGGCTGCATTTGCTGACCCTAGACCACTTTGAAAGGGACTATAATGTATAATTGTAATGTAAACGTTGGACAAAAGCACATAACCCCACTTTCTGCATGTCTAACTTTTGGGAAACATTGAAATCTGTGGAAAAAAACAAACCTGCTTTCTCCCCACTCTCTCTATCAGAGACTTACATGAGAGCCAGTAGCATTGAACACAGTGGAGCTTAGTTCAGGGAAGCAGAGCATCCTTTCAAAGACCAGGCACAGGGAAGGTGCCCCTGTCCAAAGGGCGTCATTCTCTCTCTCCTCTCCCAGGCAGGAGGGGGAGTCTCTCCTAGCTGGTACAAACATAGGTATGCGCGGGTTATCTCAAGACGAGGGCATTTTCCCAGCCGGCTGATCCCTAGAAATCAAGTGTGGGCCCTGCCTCTGAATGCTAAGTCACCTCTGCCGGCCTGTGCTTTTCCCTGTGCAGGTGTGCAAAATCCTGGGCACATGTAAATGCTTCCACCTACAATATCTTGACACCTTTTTTTGCATACTGGATAGCAGTGATGTATTCATCCCTAACCTCAAGTTTTGAGTTGAAAGTCCTTGCTAAAAATCTCGAGTCGTCTCGAGTCGCTTGAGTTTCGAGTCTCTGTGCCCATTTTTTTTTTAAAGTGAGGTGACGGTGGTGTGTGTGGGAGGGGAGTTGTGAGCACACACACACACACACACACACACACACACACACCGATGGCAGGCACTTTCGGGTGCCTGCTCTTCGCCACCTAGCTGATTAGCAGAGTTCAAAGTGCTGCATGTAAGCTCCAGGCTTTGGATCAGCTGGGCAGCGGAGAGCAGGCCCCTGAGAGTATTTCCTATTGTCTGCAAGGCATGTGGCATTTATTTCCCACATCTTTATACAATCCTTCCTCTAAGGAACTCAGGATGGTGTGTGTGATTCCTCCTCTTTGCCCTCACAACAACCCTGTGAGGTAGGTCAAGGGGAGAGAGAGGGGGGGCTGGCCCCAGGTCACCCAAGGAGTTTCATGGCCAAGTGGGGATTTGAACCCGGATCTTCTAGGGCTAAATCCAACTTCCTGAACCACTACACCATCATCCCTCTCCAGACTGCCACTCCACTGGCAGCTCAGATCCGACTTCCCTGGGGTGACAATGGAGATGAGATCAGAGGACTCTCTCTCTCTTAGGGTTCTGCTCTTCGGAAGCTGCAATCCAGAGAATACCTATTGGATTCGTGAGCCTCACTGAACTCCAAGGGACCGGGCTAGGCAACTAGTAGTGATGGCCAGGATCCCTGTGCTGCCTGAATCCCAGCAATGGGGTGGGGCAGCAAACAACCACAGGTAAGGAGGGGAAAAAGAGGCACTCCCACCCCAGTAGCGTATGAAGAAGGGGGGCTGGCCCCAGGTTCCAGGCTGCAGAGGGGTGCCCAAGATGGCCAAAATGGCAGGAGTGCCGGGGGGTGACTGTGGCTGCAGCTGCAATTTAACTAGCTCTGCCTGCAGCCATTGACAAGAGAAGCATATTTATTGGTATGGTTATATTTACAGAGTTATGTATAAATATACAAATACACAAACTGACATTGTTCAATAAAATTTTATTTTTATTTTATTTATTTGGAAGAATTTATACCCCGCCTTTCCCAAGCTGAAGCAAATGCCCAAGGCGGCTTCCATGGGCAGGCTAGTCTAAACCACCATTTTTCAATGGGTTTTTTACAACTATACAGTATTCTGTGATTTGCCGAATCCTCGGTCCCAGATGTAGCCTTCACAGTGTGGTTCTCTCCTCTGGCCGTGTGCCATCGAGCTTCAGCAGGTGAAGCCATTGAGCTTCAGCTTCAGCAGAGCTTCTCACAACATTCCTGTAGTGGCTAATCAGCTCCATAGTGACTCCATTCTGCCACAACAGGTACTGCAGCTTGTCCCAGCCTGGCGTTCTGTCTCACATCCAAAACAAGACCACAGATTCTCCTGCTTAGCTTCAGGCAGTACCAGCAGCTCAGCCATCAGTCCACACCTCCTGCCTAAAATAAAATTTAATTTCATGCCAAGATTATTACTGAAAATAATTTTGGCATGGAGGGTGCCAGAAATTGATGGGACCCAGGTGCCAAATGACCCTGTTACGCCACTGCACCACCCTATTTACCTGTATTTACCAGAGCGAAGTGTGCAGCTGCTCTCCTTCAAACGCTTCTGTTTGAAACCGACAGGAGCAGCACGTGCTTCCCAGCATGCACTGCTCCTGTTCATTTCAAACAAAAACTGAGTGGAGAAGAAGTGGCACCAGGTAAGTAAAGGAACAGGAAGGGGAATCTGGGTTGCTTTTCCCTGCCTGCCTTGCATTGGAGACCCATGCAAACGAAGATGAGAATGAAGGAACTGGACTTCTGACAGTTTTCCTCATGACCAGAAGAGGGCACTGTGTCCAACACATTTCACTTTGGAATCCCATTACATTGGATTCGATACTAAGAACTTAACAAGAGCGATCTGGTAGGTTTTCAGGGCTCTTTCAAAAACAGTTTCAGGGTCACGGCGTAGCAATAGCTGAGGGCATTGTTGCTTACTGATCTTGCTACTGTGCCTTGAGCAGCAGCCCGGCACTTGCAAATCCAACAGGTGAAGCTTTTTCTGCACGGTTGCAACGCTGCAGTCCGGACACTGGGCATCAGTCTTGTATTCTGTGGGCTGTGCCCTTCCATCACCTGCTGTGCGGCACATGTGAAAACGGCTGAAGGCACAGGCTGCTGGAGCCGGTAAGCAACGCCAAGACGTTGCTTTTCCCCCGTGAGGACTGGCTAAAACGGCACGGGAAAGGAGCGATTTCCACAGCAAGGTAAGGATCCTTGCAAAACTTGCTGTGCCCCCCCCCCCCGTAAGAATGCCACTGGGGATGGGGTCTGGATTCAGATTCTAGGCCAACTTTTGCCTACTTTGGCCTAAGTAGTCCATGATGCTGATGATTTGGACAGCAGTGCAAGAGGGGTAGCCGGGAGGGTGGCTGCAGGCATGCTGCTGAACAAGCAGGGAAACCGCACGCAAGGGGGGGGGGTTCTTCCAGGTGGGTCCCTGGGACACTGTCTGGCCAGACTTCCTACGAGTGCTTGATGCAACTGGCTGGAAGGAAGGCCAGCCAGGGCAAGCACTGGCCAAGGTCCACAATTCAGGGAACGCACCTGGCAGATTTGATCCCGGAACGCTCAACACTGATGTGCCATCCATCAGAAATGCCGGGGGAAACATCCTGTCACCACCTCTTTCCTCTCCGCCAAATAATTCCGCTTTAATGAGACCACAGGGCCAGACCACGGGTCATTGTGGCTGGATGAGGGCGTTTGCGCCAGCACGGCTGGGAAAACGCCGACCCCAGCACGGCTGGGGAAACGCCTGTGCCGTCAGCCCTTTTCACATGTGCCGCACAGCAGGTGATGGAAGGGCACAGCCCACAGAATACAAGTGGCGGGTGGGCGTCCAGCGACTGTGCCTGCCGCATAGTTGGGGCGCGCACAGCAACAGTGTTCACTCTCATGTGAGGCTTGCATTTCGGTCTGCGGCCAGCAATCACTTAACGAGGATGAGGCGGCAGGCTGACAATTCAATAGCAGCCTGACAATAGCTCACCCCAGGGATCAATTACCCCAGGGGTAATTTGTACCTGGGCCCAAAAAGGGGACTCAGGAGCCAAATGAGGGACCCCAGAAATGTCCTGGGATCCTACATTTTCTTATCTAGACTCTCATCTGGAGAGGTACTTTTTCAACTGGTGTCCTCTTACTTTCCTGGGCTCCAAGATCACCGCAGACGGTGACTGCAGCCATGAAATTAAAAGACGTTTACTTCTATTCTTGGGAGGAAAGCTATGGCGAACCTAGACAACGTAATAAAAAGCTGAGACATCACCCTGCCAACAAAGGTTCGCATAGTCAAAGCGATGGTTTTCCCAGTAGCAATGTATGGCTGTGAGAGCTGGACCATAAGAAAGGCAGAGCGCCGAAGAATAGATGCTCTCGAATGATGGTGTTGGAGAAGACTCTTGAGAGTCCCCTGGACTGCAAGGAGACCCAATAGGTCAATCCTCCAGGAAGTCCAGCCTGATTGCTCCCTGGAAGGACAAATCCTGAAGCTGAAGCTCCAATACTTTGGCCACCTCATGAGAAGAGAGGACTCTTCAGAAAAGACCCTCATGCTGGGAAAGATGGAAGGCAAAAGGAGAAGGGGGCGGCAGAGGATGAGATAGTTGGACAGTGTCACGAAACAATGAACATGAAATTGGGCGAACTCCAGAAGCTAGTGGAGGACAGGGAGGCCTGGCGTGCTGTGGTCCAGGGGGTCGCGAACAGTCGGACACGACTGACTGAACAACAAACCTCTTATATTTAGCAGAGGGGAGAGTAATTGTCTCTCTTCACCCCAGCACAGTGTCATTCTCGTGGCTGTTGCTGGTGGTGTTCTCCGTTCTTTTAGATTGTGAGCCCATTTGGGACAGGGAGCCATTTAACTTGTGAACTTTGTGCTGAAAAGCGGTATATAAATACTAGTGATTGATTGATTGATTGATTGATTGATTGATTGATTGATTGGGATGCTGGAGGCACTACTGCAGGCGCTTGATTAATGCTGCTGCCACAGGCCCTACATGCCAAGCCGAGGAATGCATACATGACATTCCTTCACGCAATGTCAAATATGGGAGTAAACTGGCCTGCTGCAGTAGCTCTTTACTAGCTTGTTGTTCCGCTTACCATGAAGGAGTGTATAGGAGCTCAGGGATTCATCTGCAGGACCACAGCGGCCACAGAAGTAGGTTTTGGTACACACAAGACACTTTCCACTCTAGTGTAAGCCTAAAGATGATGATGCTAATTTTCTGCAATGATTTTCTATATTTATAAGATTTGAGAGAGGCTTAAGACACAGTGTGCTTGTTTTTCCATATTATTGTATCTAGCTGCCGATACCGTGCGGGTAGGTAGACCTGGGCTCTGCATTGGAAAGTCTGGGAGGTAAATCTGATGTTGCTACTCCCCTCCCTTCCCCCTTTGGACCCAAAACAAACTTTGGGTTCCCCAACTGGATTCCAGAACATCTCCAAAACACCACTGCAAATGAAGATGGTTAGATGTGCTCATCTGCTGCAACAGAACCAGCCACAGGCCCTTTCCCGGTTGTTGCTTTTCCACTTGCAGCCACATGCACTGTTTCTCCCACACCACAGTAGCCACAGCATGCTTTGGAGACAACAGAGACTGCCTCTGGGCCTTTTAGCCCTCCTGTTTCCGTGGTGTCTGGGCCCATGCCTCTCAACAGATTTGGAACAGTGGTGCCAATGATAATCCACCCATGTGGGCATTGGGCTATCCCCCCCAGTTTGGTTTTCTGCATGAAAGCACAGGCCTGTTGAAATACAGGGCAAATTCCGGTTTGCAAGGCATGGAGGACACCAGTGTCTTATGAACTCCCCTGTAATGAGTGCATGAATCGAGCTTGATCATCACAGGCTAAACTGGAAGTTCCCAAACAATTTTGGGCACCTTACAAAACCACGTGCTTATTGCAGCATGAGCTTTGTGGACTAGACTCCACACCAGAAGACTTTGATGGACGCTTGCCCATGAAAACTGACGTTAAGATGAATGGGGGGGATCAGAAGGCTTGCTGCCTTTTCCACCTCAGTTTCGCTCTTTTGGAAGTAAATCTGCTTTGCTGAAGAACCTCATGCATCTAACTGCATGCTTGCGGGTTGAACATGGATGGTGCCGAGGCTGTTTGCATCGTGTGCTGCTTTTGCAAAGTAAAGAAAGCAAAAGGGAAGCTGCTGCCCTAGGAAGTGTACAATCCAAACTGAGCCGCAGGGAGTCAACTGAGGAGCAACTGAGGAGAGGTATGTGCCCAGAACCATAACCAGAGACGGATGTGAGAAAATGCCGTCACACGCCTTGGCTCTTCTCTTGCACAAGTTCTTCTTCATGTCCACTGTCTGGAATGTGTGCACTTGAGCAGGACACATTCAAGGACAAGCAGCAAAGGGGTTCTTCTGGAGGAATTTTCTGGAAGGATGCGGAATCTTCTGGAAGGGTGTGGAATCTTCCGGAAGGATGCTATTCGTTTCTATTCCGTTTTCTGGCTTGCTTGGTCATCTTGGGAACCAAAAGAGTGGAGAAAGGCAATGTGCGGGAAAGGTACATGGCCACTCAATGCAAAGCCCCCCCCCCATCCAATTTACTTTGAACTCATTGCCATCCTCCAGGAATAAAGACCTCAGGCATAAAGACAGAACAAAAGTGCAGACAATGTTCTGTAAAGTTCACTGTTTTCATTGGTCAGATGCTGGAAAGAAGTCTTTGGAATAAGAAATATTCAACCTGCAAGATTTGAAGTTTGAGAGCTCCTGGAGTACTATAGGCTAGCAAAGGGATTCCTTTCTCCCCCCCCCTCTCCATACAGCAATGTTATGTGTCTACTGGACAAAGGTCTGGGTGAGACTCTTCTCCCTTAGTAGCTTTGCCAAAGCCCAGCCAGGTCCTTGAGCTTCCCTAGATGAGAGAGCCAGGCTGGTGTAGTGGTTTGGGAGTTGGACTTGGACCCAGAAGATCCAGGTTCAAATCCCTGCTCAGCCATAAAGCTTTCTGGGTAACCTGGGGCGCCTCTCTCTCTCTCTCTCTCTCTCTCTCTCTCTCTCTCTCTCTCTCTC
>JAJKFI010000022.1:950612-984066 GCA_029204185.1 Lerista edwardsae | reverse complement strand
AATAATAATAATAATAATAATAATAATAATAATAATAATAATAATAATAATACATACATACATACATACATACATACATACATACATACATACGCTCCAAATTCAAGAAGATTAATAAAGTGTGAAAGGGAAAGTTGTGTGTGTGTACGCGGGGGAGAACTGACACTCAGCACGGTCTACCCTACAGCATGCAGGACGGCAGAAGGTAACATTTTTTTGTCTCCTGGGAGGGAAGAGTTGGGGGGGGGGGGGGGGAGGGGGCGGGGGGGGGGGCAGGCCGGGCAGGGTTTGGCGGGGGGGGAATTCCATTGTCTCTTAGAAATTTGGGAAGCCTCGGAGGGGCCTGGGTCCTCCCACCGCTATTGTTGCCGTGAAGATGTAGCAACCCTCGCCCGCCCCCCCCCCCGCCCGCTCGCTCCCTCCTCTGTCTTTTTTGGGGGCTGAGAGCGACTGTGACACCCTCTCCCGGGCTGGCTGGCAGAGAGGAGGGGAGGCTGCTCCAGCCGGAGACCACCATTTCCACCGGGCCGCAGCATGGGCTCTGTTTCCAACCAGCAGTTCGCAGGTTAGCCGCGATTTTCGCCCCCCGGTTCTCAGGCAGCGCCCCCCACCCCCCACCCCGTGGCCCCAGCCTTCCCCCTTCCCTTTCCTTCTCGCTCCCACCCCAGTTCGGAAAGGGAGTCGGACGAGAGGAGCCCAGTCGAATTTCCTGGGTTTGGGAGCGTCCCGAGACCCTTCAGGGTCGAGTTCCCTCTTGCCTTCCCTTGCCAGGGAAAGACCAGAGTTTCTCGGGGGCGGGGGGAAGACGCATTTTGGCAAATCCGATCCCACGAGCGCCTTTGGGCGCCGGAGCTCCCGCAGCCACTCGGGGGGGGCTCACCGAGTGTGTCTCTGTCCGGGGCAGGGAGTTGGGGAAACTTCTGGCGGCCGCTGGCAGCTTGCTGAGCTCCTTTGGGGCGCCCGGCCAGAGCCCGGCGTGCGCCCCTGTCCTCCCCGGGCGGATTTCTCCGCGCTTTTCCGAAAACCGCGCGCTCGCCCCCCTCCGCCCGGCCGGCCCCCTCGCCAGCGCGCGGGGCATCCTCATGCCTCGAGCTCTCGCCCCCCGACGGCGGCAGGCAGCAGGACTGGCCCGGGATCCCGGCGGGCGGCGGCTCTGGCGGGGCGGGCTCGGGGAGGCGGGCGGCAGGGGCCGGGCCGGGCCGGGCCGTCTCCGCTGAGGCTGGCGCATCTGTCCGCAGGTGGCTGCGCCAAGGCGGGCGAGGCAGAGCCGACGGCGGACTCGCCCAGGCCGGAGGAGGAGAGCCAGCCGCTGCTGCACGGCGCCGGCATCTGCAAGTGGTTCAACGTGCGGATGGGCTTCGGCTTCCTCGCCATGACCGCCAAGGAAGGCGTCGCCCTCGAGGCCCCCGTGGATGTCTTCGTGCACCAGGTAGGGGCCGGCCGGGCGGGCCTAGGGCGGCCTCGTGGGCTGGGCATCTCGGCGGCCAACGCAAGAGGGGGGCCCGCGGCGCCTCCCGGCCTCTCCCCGGGTTCTTCAGCGGCGGCTTGCCGGGAGCGAATCAACCCCCCCTCCGGGAGGCCGCCCGCCTCCCCCGGCCCGAGGGAGCCGGCGCGGCGCGGCGCGGACCCCGGGCAGCGCGCCTTTGAGCGCAGCGAGACCCTCTCCGCGGGGGCACGGCCTTGCGGGGAGGGGGCGGCGGCTGACGGGTCCCCGGTTGCGATCCGCGATGCTGAAGCCACCCGCTTGCCCGGCATCGCCGCCGCCCGCCTGCCCGTCCCCAGCTGAGCGGGGGGCGCCGGGAAGGCACGAGACGCAAATCGAAAATGGCAACTCCGTCCCGGGGCGTGGAAGCCGAGCCCTCGGCCGGGCTCCGTCGCGGGGGCGTGCAGCTGGGGGGCGCAGAGCCGGCAGGCCTGTGGGGGGGGGGGGCAAAGGGCCCTTGCGGGGGATTTCGCGCGTGGGGGGGGCGAACTGTGTGCGTATGCGTGTGTGGTCACACTCCCCTTCGTCTCCGGCAGCACGTGGCTTCTGTTCTCCTTATTATCTGCGACCCGCAAGGAGCTCGCTGCTGGGACCCCCGCAGGAGGCCCTCCGGAGTTGGCTGCTTATGCGGGAGAGTGCCGGGACGCCCCTTGAGGCGGAGAGGTCGGGCCGTCCTAGTTTGGGGTGGGGAAGGGAGACAGCGTGGACTGCAGGAGTTGCCTCGGCTGCCCAGGGGTTTTCCTCTCTCCTGTAGGATCAAATGACTGAGGGTGGCCCTCGGAGCTGTGAAACGATGAAGGGCGTGGAGAGCATGGGGTCGATTGCTGTTAACTTATAGATCTGGTGATGGGTGGCTTTTAAAGGATGTTGATGGAGGAGCGGAGGTCGAGGCAATGGTCTAGCAATGGTGATCAGCCATCAGTCAATCGCTAGTATTTATATATAATACTAGTATTTACACACTAGCCATGATAGCAAACTGAGCTTCCATGCAGAGGCGTTTCTACAGGGATGGCAAATCTCTAAGTGTTGCAAGAAGTCTTACCCTGTCCTGAAACTCCCTCCTCTCCCTTGCTGCTGTAGCCAGTAAGCAACGCCAAGATGTTGCTGTTCCCTGTGAGGACTGGCTAAAACGGTGCAGGGGAGGAGTGATTTCCACTGCAAGGTAAGGCTTCTTGCAAAACCTAGAGCTTTGCCATCCCTGTAGAAACGCCACTGCTTCCATGTTCCGGAACAGTGTAGCTCAGTACACCAAAGAGCAAGCCAGGACCGGTGTCCTCTTCTCCTGTGCTTGGCCACTGTTGGGAACGGACTGCTGAACTCGGAGGCTCTTGAGCTGATGCCAGCTGTGGAGGAGTCCCTGTTGATTGGCAGCAGGTTTGGTGTTTCCCATGCATCTTGGCCTGATAGGCAGGTCCTGCGGAGGTGTTTGGAAATGGTGTCCTTTATTTTACTCAAAAGTAAGCCCGGAGGTGTACCGGGGGGACGACGACAATGCATTATGTTTGCAAGCAGCCTCTGTGGAGCCATTCCTAGAGCAAAACGGAGGCTGCATTGGTAACCGATGGCTCCAAGGCAAGCAGGGTGTGGCTGCTTGTAAAACTTTTCTGTGATTCACCTCCGAGTAAGCCCGCTGTGCTCAGGGAGATTAAGGCTGTCTTCAGGGATGGATCTACTATACAATGAAACTAAGCAATCAATCAATCAACAGGTACTTATATACCGCTTTTCAACACGGAAGTTCACAAAGCGGTTTACAGGCAAATAGTAATAATAAAGTTAAATGGCTCCCTGTCCCAAAAGGGCTCACCATCTAAAAAAAAAGGCAGACCGCCAGCAACAGCCACTAGAAAGACTGCGCAGGGGTGAAGAGGGACAGTTACTCTCCCCCTGCTAAATATAAGAGGGACACCACTGGAAAAAGTGCCTCTTGCCCAGTTAGCAGGGGTTAATGAAGCTTCAGACCTCCTAATCCCGGAGAGGCCCCAGAAATGACTTTAGTCCACACTGCTTAAAAATTTTGGGTTCAGTACGGCAACTTTAATCAACATCTCAGATGCAGTGGTTAAATATTTTTTTTAAATTTTTTTGTGGGGATTTGTCATGGAACAGCTCCATTGTAGAAGATTTTACTCAGATGTCACTGCTGGTTGCAAAGGGGACCCCATAACAGTTCAAGTTTCAGGGCCCCCAAAATGCAGGTCCATCTCTGGCTGTAATCCCATTTTACCAGAAAAAAAACACCTCTTGTAGTCCACAAGAGATGGCATCTTTTGGGACCAGGTGAATTGCAAATGGAGGGCGCGAGAACTTCAGCTGCCTTGATTTGTGCAGCTCTAAAGTTTATCCCCAAATAAAATATTGTGGAAGCAGTTTTGGGGGGCCCTCCAAGTTGCTGGGGGGACGGGACATGACAAGCTCTCTTGCAGCGATGATGGAGAAGTTCTGTTTGCATTTGTGGGAAGTCCCCCTGCAAAGTGTCCCTTTGGCGAGGAAGAGCTAAGTTTCCTTTTCTTTTTTTTAAATTACTCATCTTTGTACTGATGAAGGGATCTGTGATGGCAGCAACCATCCTAATGGCTATTGTAGTTTACGCGGGGATTTAGAGCATTTGCTCGGCATTGAAAGAAGGATCAAGTGTGCACCAAGATGTTGGCGTCTCAGATGGAAGACGTGATACTAAATGTTTGCTCATGAGTAAGCCTATCGAGATGAGTTGCACCTGTTCGTAAATCTATTTTCAGACAGTAAGAGCCAAATCCTATCCAACTTTCCAGCACTGGTGCAGCTGTGCCAAAGGGGCATGTGCTGTATCCTGCAGTAGGGGGGCAGCCAAGGAGGTCTTCTCAAGAGAAGGGAACATTTGTTTCCTTTCCTCAGGGCTGCATTGCGGTTGTGCCAGCACTGGAAAGTTGGATAGGATTGGGTCCTAAGTCTTTTAACGTCAGCAACTCCAATCCCACCGTTGCTGAACACCCGGATGATAGATGCAGCCCTTCATGTGCTCACAAAGTGTTTAGGAGAGCCTGAGTTTTTCTGCATTTTAATCAGCTTCTGGTTAATCCGGGTCTAAACGAAGCTGGTCTAATTGACGTGGGCACATCTGGTTTAGAAATGGCTCCTGTAGGCTCACGAGGGAGGGAGTTTGGAGGGATTGCACCCAAGAGTAAGAGTCACTATTCTTGTGAAGAGCTAAAGAATATGTGCAGTGTGGGTATGTAAAGTTTAATGCCATCCAGTGTAGTAATTTTGTTGCTAGTGTGGTGACAAACTAGATTTTTTTTTTAAAAAAAAAGTCTGCTCATGATATATATGGGTGTGCTGTGCATGTGCGTGTTTGTGAAAGAGGGAGTATCTTGACATTTCTGGCTTTGTACTTGTTGCAACGACCTTACTCCAGAGTAAGTGTGGCGCATGTGGAATTACAAATGAAGCTACCAGGGAAAAAAAAGAGGCATCCTTTTGATTCCAACTGCTCTGTCCTTCCCCAGGGTTTTCCTTCTCTTCCCACCAGGCAGATGGTAAATCTACAAGAATGAATGGATGTGACCCCAGATTTCTGGGTCTTGCTCTCTCTCTCAGCCCAGAGAATGGTTTTCCTCAGGTCAGGGCTTGGATACATTGATGGAAAAGCCCAGAGGGAATAAACATGGAATGCTGATTTCCCTGTTCCTCTGGGGCGGGATGCAGATTGGGGCAGAGGACTGGGGAACCGAAAGGAGGACTGCTTTGTTGTAACTGCCGGGCATAATGGTATGTGGCTGAAATGGAATGGGGGAGTTGAATTTGAGGGGAAATAGAGATGGAGGGCAAATAACAGAGAAACCAGTTCCATGCCTAGGATCTGCAAAAATGCCAAGTTTGGCACTGAAGAAGGCATCTGGGTTTCCATTGTTCCACTGCATTTTGTGTGTGTGTGTGTGTGTGTGTGTGTGTGTGTGTGAAATTCAGTGTGACATCCCCCCCCACCCCAGGTCCTGGAGACAGCGGATGGGCGCCCTCCATTCTCCCAGTGTTTATTGCCCCCAGACAGTCTAGTTTTTCTGATTGCACTAATAGGACTGCACAAAAAATAATGAGCCATGGTGTGTCTGGCCATTGTGACCTTTTACACCATGGCCACCACTGCTTTGAAAAGCACAGCTGGGTCTGGCTGGCTGCTCTTGGATGGGCTAGATGGGTCATTGTTCTGATCCAGCTGGCAATTCACAGAAGGTGTAGCCAAACAAGGTGGTAGAAGCCTCAGGTGGCTAAATGGACTGTATCTTGCATGTGCCCCCAAAATTGCTTTGAATCCCTCCCTATGTTTAAACACTCACTCACTCACTCTCAATCAATCAATGATCAAGCCAGACACCTCCTCCTTGCAAGCAGAAAGCTAGAACCTCAAGGAGGGGCTGGGCTAGAAACTTGCCTTGGGATGTGCTCATGGCTTGTTTGCTGTTTATTTGCAGGTACTACAAATGTTCCTTGAAATGTTTAGTCACATGTGCCTGGGCTAATAGTGTACACAAGTAGCAACCTAGAATCTTCTGCACCACACAGGAAATCTATGGAAGATGCCTAGGGGTTCCCCAGCAAATGTTGCTGTAGAAAGTTTGAAAACTGTTGAGTTTTTGGGGCCATTTTATAGATTAAAAAGGTAAAGGTTTCCCCACGACCGAATGGTCTAGTAGTGACCGACTATAGAGGGCAGTGCTCATCTCCATTTCTAAGCCAAACAGCTGGCATTTGTCCGAGGACAAGCTTCCGTGGTCATGTGGCCGGCATGACTATACACCAAGGCGCATGGAACGCCGTTAACCTTCCCAGAAGAAGTGGTCCCTATTTATCTACTTGCATTTTTAGATGCTTTTGAACTGCTAGGTTGGCAGGAGCTGGGACAAGCAACGGGAGCTCACTCCATCACGCAGTCTTGAACTCCCAACCTTCTGGTTAGAAAGCCCAGCAGCAGTGGATTAACCCACTGCGCCACCATGTCTCATTTTATAGATTACTGAGGTTCTACTGTATGACATTTTTATGATGACTTGAATAAACTCAAGTTTCTCAGTAAACCTTGACCTGCTGTGTTGTGGATAGTGCTGTGAATGTCCAGATCACAACTCATTGGTTCCAGGAGGGTGCCATGTAGAGTCATGTATTGAATTGCTTGCGCATGCCAACATGTTTATTGCCTTTTGGGGGCTCATCTTGCAAAATCCTGAGCTACACCTCCCCCCACACTCCTGCACTGGCTCTCCACCCATGTGAAAGTCCCAAATCTGTTCACATTCTCAGACACAGTGGATGTTCACACTCCCCAGAGTGGTGGACAAGTGAAGGGTGACAATGTCCAAAGTGTGGCAAAAACAATGTCTCTGTTTTGGAGCATTCGCCAAATTCACCAGCACTGATGGGAAGCTTTTCCAGGTCATACTCTTGCTGTCTCCACCTTGCTGAACGTGAAAGGGGACACCCCCCCCCCTGGGAATGTTGTGAATGCTACCCTGAATTCCACGGTGGAAGAAATGTGGGAGACATATGCCATAAATAACACACTGACATCCGTAGCAACACACAGCAGTTGCCTGGTTCTGTCTAGTTCTTGTAGCAGATGCTCCTGCAGGAATATTGTGCTACGTCAGATCAGTGAGCATGCAGTGGTGTCATCTACTCTCTTGTAGACGGAATGCTGGGCAGGACTTACGTGTGATCGGCAGCCCGTCCACTCACTTCCACTTTCTTCCCACTTGCTGCGCGGCTTTCCCTGGCCTCGGAGGGGGCGCCTGCTCACCCAGCGCGCCCCCCACCCATCCCCCTCGGCGAGCAGGCACCCCCTCTGAGGCCAGGGAAAGCCGCGCGGCGAACGGGAAGAAAGCGGAAGTGAGTGGACGGGCTGCCGATCACGTGTAAGTCCCGCCCAGCGTTCCGTCTGCAAGAGAGTAGATGACACCACTGTGAGCATGTGGGGTGCTGCAGGGGTGATGCCTGCTGGGAAATCTCAGGAAAGTAGGGTGTGCCAGAATGTGTGCTCTGCTTGGACCCCTGTGGTATATTCACATGAGACCAGCTGAGAAGGTGGTTGAGTCAATCAGTTGATGGTGCCCAGATATGCTTTCAGCTGGGCCAGACCGTGATGGGCATGATCTAGCCCAGTGTTGTTGACATTGACCAGCACACTTTGCAAATTTTCAGACAGGAATTTCTCTCTCTCCTACCAGAGAATTCCAGGGCATTTCGGCAGACAAAGCAATGGTTCTTCTTCCCCTGAGCTGTGGCCCTTTCCCCAAAGCATCCTTCTAGGGCAGCGGTTCTCAAACTGTGGGTCGTGACCCAGTTTCGGGTGTGTCCTGCAGAGCCTCCAATGAAAACAAGGGTGATGGAAAGATCAGATAACTACTGTAATTGCCTCAAGCCCTGCAGCTATTCAAAAATCAGATAGCTACTGTCTTAGCTGAGCTCCTGCAGTTTGCAAGCTTGTGTAAATAAAAAGGTAAAGGTTTCCCCACGACTGAATGGTCTGATTGTGACTGACTGTAGTGGGCGGTGTTCATCGTTTCTAAGCCTGTAGAGCCGGCGTTTGTCCGAGGACAAGCTTCCGTGGTCATGTGGCCGGCGTCATTATACGCATGGAACGCCGTTAACCTTCCCACCGAAGTGGTCCCTATTTATCTACTTGCATTTTTAGATGCTTTTGAACTACTAGGTTGGCAGGAGCTGGGACAAGCAACGGGAGCTCACTCCGTCACGCAGTCTTGAACTGCCAACCTTCCGGTCAGAAAGCCCAGCACCAGCGGTTTAAACTACGGCGCCACCACGCCCCGTTGTGTAAATAGAGGGAGATAAATGTTACAGCATCTTTTTGCTGGTGTTTCCCCCCCCCCAATCCCATCAATATGTAGTGGGAGTGGGGGAAGCTGAAGGCTGGATCACAAAACTAAGCCCCCTCAAGCCTTGAGGCTATTCATTAGGGCTACCTCATTTACAAGAAATAGATCAAGCATTTTTTTTTTGCAACCACATAAATTTATTTTTATTTATTTGTTTGAGAAATATATATCCTCCCTTTCTCATGCCGAAGCAAATGCCCAGGGCAGCTTCCATGGGCTGGCTAATCTACACCACAATTTTCAATGGTGGTTTTTTTTTTTTTGTTTTTTTACAAATATATTCTGTGAATAACCGAGTTATTCTGAGGACTCGGTTCTGTAAAGAGCCAAGTCCTCAGTCACCAAGTATTGCCTTCCCAGTGTAGTTATCTCCTCTGACTGCATGCCATTGAGCTTTAGCAGGCAATTGTAAATCAAATAAATAAATACCTAAATAAATATTACTTGTAAAGAAAGTGGGAACCATTATTCTAGGGCAGGGATGGCGAACCTATGACATGCGTGTCAAAGGTGACATGCCACTATGTTCAGGGTGACACACCAGAATTCACCAATACCCAACAATAACTGAGAGCACAATCCTAACTTGAAATTAGGCCGGCATAGTTAAGCCAGCAAAGTTTGGCCGGCACAAGGGCTACTATAAAGCTTATTTGGAACCCTCTCCGAGTCAGGGAGGATGGCATATGTCTGTGTGCTGGCCTCTCTGACTCCGAGAGTGGTCCAAACATACTTTACGGTGCCCCTTGTGCTGGCCAAACTTTGCTGTTCTAGCTTGTGCCGGCCTAACTCATTTTAGGATTGCGCCCTAAATTATTGACAGTTTGAAAACTGCCTTGAGGCTTCTTTCTGAAAGGTAGCCTAGAAGCCTGATCATAAATAGACCTGGATTATCCCAACTTTAGATCCCGGTTTAATTCCAGTTTGGGGTTAGAAGAAGCCAGGATTGCCTAGTTTCAAGATCACAACAGATCCTAGGTTTGTTCTAAGCCAGGATTGGAAGCAGACTTCTTCCTCCTCTCATGCACAGGGGAGGCTAGGAAACATTGCACAAAACCCGGATTTATCCTTGGCTCTGCCTGGTGCTTGAACATGGCCATACTCTCCTTTTGGTGCAATAAAAGGAGATGCAGGACTCCTCTGATTGATGTAGGACTTGGGAAGATGCCTCTGAAATTAATGGACACAACTGCCGGAATGGGGGAAGATGTGAGATGATTTGCTCTACCTGAAATGTACATACGCAGGGGCCCTTAGGGGCTGAGCATAGGTGTCCTATAACTTGCCTGATCACAGAGCAGCTTGAAGCTTAGAAAAAGCACTCTGAAAAAGCTCACATGTGCAGAGGCGTTTCTACAGGGATGGCAAAGCTCTAAGTTTTGCAAGAAGCCTTACCCTGTCATGTAAATCCCTCCTCTTGCTTGCTGCTGTAGCCAGTAAGCAATGCCAAGATGTTGCTGTTCCCTGTGAGGATTGGCTAAAACGGTGCAGGAGAGGAGTGATTTCCACTGCAAGGTAAGGCTTCTTGCAAAACTTAGAGCTTTGCCATCCCTGTAGAAACGCCACTGCACATGTGTATTGAGTTCTTGCAGCCTTCCATGCATCTAGAGTTTGATTTGCCCGTAAGCATTTCACTTTGTATGTCCTGAAGAAGGAAAGGAATGGAAACAGTTGTTTGGGTTTAAGACAGAGTTGCTTGTGTCTTGAGATGGCAAGTTTGACCCTGCTGATAGGATGTTGACAATGAAGTCATTGCTGAGTGGCCATCCGTCCAGCTTGCTTGGTGGAGTAAGTGGTGGCTGAAAGAGGTGTGTAAGGCTTGTCCCCTGCCCTGCAACACCACTGCTCCTTCTAAGTAGGCCAGATCCAGGCATGTGTGTCAATGATGTGGTGGGGTTCTAAGGCAGGGATGTGGATTGTCCCACTGCAGATGCAGGACACCATTTTGGATTGCTTTCCTTGCCAGTAGAAAACCAGCATATCAGGGAGAAAATGGTTAGCCCAGCTCTCTCCCGTGCTGTGCTAGTAACCTATGGAATCAAAAAAATTTTTTTCCAAATGTAGAAGAAAATTAAGACATCACACTGTGCCGGCAATATGAAGTGCTACAGTTTCATCTGGCACCATAGGACTCTTACCACCATCTCATTGTACAGCTGCTTCTTTCTGACACATTTCTTGAGACTAGATCAGTGATGGTGAACCTATGACAGGTATGTCAGAGGTGACACACTGTGACGGTTTGGGGCAACGCACCCACTTTCACCCAATGCCTGACAAAAACTGAGTTTGTTTTATTCATTTGTCATTTTTGTAATTATTTATGTTTCTTTATATAAGACATAGCTCCACATATGATTGGACTGTATTTTTTTGTTCAAAATAAATAAATGCATTTCTCTTTTGTTTGGGAGTGGGGTTGACACATTAGCAGAGTTGTTAAGCGTTTTCAGAAGTGTTGACATGCCAAACCCCAAAGATTTGCCATCATTGGACTAGGTAGTGCTAAGAATGTGAGCTGAAAAGGCCCCCCCCTTGAGATGTTATCTCGACCAGGAGCCATCCTGTTTCCTGGGGCTATTGGGTTAATTTGACCCTGGATTAGTGGAAACACTGTCTGTGAATGGCTCTGTAAATGCAAAATTGCTGGTTTGTTCCCCATTATTTGAGATTTCCCAGTTGCAATAGCATCTCATATTGTGGCATACCTTTTTGGGCCAGGCCTGGATGGGCAAATGGATGTGTAGGTGCAACATGGTTTGGGAGAGCATCCTCAAAAAATGTGCACTCCTTTGTCCATGCACAATAGCTCCGGACCAGAGGTGATTTGCTTCCCTTAACTGCATCAGGCTCATTGATTACCCTCTCCTGGTCATTTACATATGTGAATTGATAACCCCCAGGAAACAGGGTGGGAGAGAGATGAGAATTGGTCTTCTCAGATCTATTAAATCACTTTATTACAGGAACCAGGTTTGAATGGCCCTTCCTGGCAGGGGGCTAGTCTCCATCTCTCCTTCTCCAAACCTCGATCCCTCCTCTTCACATCTGATAACAAAGCAATTAAAATCTCTCCATCGGTCCTTTCCTGCCTCTCCCCCCTGCCCCCTCCCAAGTTAACTTCTGAGAAGATGATATCTGTGTTGCAATCTTGGGTATTGAAATGGAGCATCATTTGGGGGACATGGAAATTGGGGAGTGCTTTGAGTTCAGGTGGGATGCAGAGAATTGCATCTGGAAAAGCCAGGGTAGATGCAGTGTTTCCTGAATTGCTTCTCTGCTGCTTCTCTGCAACAAATGGGCCAGAACTGCCACCACTTCAGCATCAGTTTAGTTCCATTGATTTCCACCCCATTCATTTAAAATTCCTTCAAATCTGCCTAATCCTGATCCATTGAATGCAGCTCGGTGGGGCAAGCTTTCCAGCTACTCTGGAAAGTCGTCAGGTTTGGACTTTTGACGGACCTCTAGGGAGAGGAAACTCCGTTGTTGTGAATCACAGTCAGCACCAAGAATTCAAACTCAGTGTACAGATATGCAGTCAAGATAAGTGTATAGATATGCATCTATACTGTTGCATCTACCTGTTATGATGCCACAACAGGTAGAAGCCTTCGTGGTTGATGCCAGTAGGTGATGCCTTCGTGGGTACCACGAAGAAGGCACTTGCCTCGGATTGTTGCCTTGTAAAGTATTATTTTAAAATTTTAAAAAAGATAAAGGTTTCCCCACAACCAAATGGTCTAGTTGTGACCGACTGTAGCGGGTGGTGCTCATCTCCGTTTCTAAGCTGAAGAGCTGGTGTTTGTCCTAGGACAGTGATGGCGAACCTATGTGTCAAAGCTGAGACACCACAACGTTTGGGGTGACAGACCAGCATTCACCAATGCATGACAAAAACTGAGTTTTACTCATTTCTCATTTTTGTAATTATTTAATGTTTCTTTAATACATAGCACCACACATGATTAGACTGTATTTTTTTTTGTTTAAATAAATGAATATAAAGAATGGTTTCTCTTTTGTTTGGGTGGGGCGTTGACCAGCAGAGTCAAGTTAAATCAGTTTCATAAATTTTGACACACCAAGCCCAAAAGGTTTGCCATCACTGTCCTAGGACAAGCTTCCGTGGTCATGTGGCCGGCATGACTATACGCCGTAGCGCACGGAATGGCATTCCCTTCCCACCAAAGTGGTACCTATTTATTTACTTGCATTTTTAGGTGCTTTCGAACTGCTGGGTTGGCAGGAGCTGGGGCAAGCGACGGGAGCTCATTCCATCACACAGACTTGAACTGCCAAACTTGGGCTCAGCAGCTCGGAGGTTTAACCTGCAGCGCCACCACGTCCCATATTTCAAAATTAGTCTGTATCAGATAGGTTTGAACACCTGAAAGTGTTTTTGTGACCACCTGAAGCTGCTTAAGTATTTGTCTTTGGGGATAGGTACTGTATGCTCTTTTTATAGCTGAGAATTCACCATGTTTCCTGTTGGAACATCCAGCATTGTGCCTGTTGAAGAATTGCATCTAACTTTGACGTTTATGCCATCTTACACCAGCACAGCCTCACTAGTATAGGTTGCACACTCCTGTTCCGCCAGAAACTCCCTGCTGGGCCTCCCCAAGGGCCCCAATGCCCACACTAGGCTAACTAGTTTCCCCTCCAGAGCAGCTTCAGAAATAGGCAAGAGGGAGGGGCTTCCTTCACCCACTGGGCCTCCTCTCTTCCAGCAGCCTTGCTTGGATTCACCGGCTGGCCAGCCTCCTCCAGACTGCCCTCATCACCATCTTAGCTCAAAATACCCTAATGTTGCACCAACAACCCCCACCACCAAACAATAGGCAGTCAGCTTGCCTAAGCCACAACTGCCTCCTCCACTTGGTGGCTCCAGGGGTGTGGCAGCCATACAACAGTTCCCCACAGTTATTCCCCACAATAACCTTACTTTATCCAGTCCTTTAACAGTCCTTCAGTCAATCCATCCAGCAATCCATCCGTCAGTCAATCCACAGCCACTTTCTTACCTTCCTACACCTGCCCAGTGCTGCACCTACCTGGTGCCAATCACCCTTCCTTTATCCAGTCCTTTAAGGATCAGTCCGTCCAGCACCTACCCAATGCTCCCTTACTGCAGCTCCTGCCTCCAACTTTATACTGAGGTAGGCCAATCGGTGTCTGTTGCCGGGCAGGCTTTAATTCATCAGCCACACCCATCTGCACCTGTGCTCACCTCCCTTCATAGCCAGAGCCCTCATCAGCCTGTAGCTGTGTTCTGCTGCAGGCAAAGACCTTGGATTAACCTCGTAATCCCTGGTTTATTTGGACCACTGCTGATACCATTCCCCATCTCCTCGTGGTATCTCCTGCCTTTTCCAATACAACTCCTTATCTGGAATTCTGAAAAACAGAACATTCCAAAATAGGAACTTTTTTGAGCGCCAACACTGCCGGGGACCCACCATTATGTGGGAGGGGGCAAAAGCCCTGGGCATTGCGCTCCTGGAGTGGGAGGGGGCAGCGATTTGCCTCTCAGACAGGTGAACAGTTTTGGCCCACTCACCCTCCCCTGCCATGGTATGGCTCTGAGATGGAGCCTGGCGTGTCATGGGGGTGGAGCCAAGTGGCACACTGGGGTGGGGGATCCGCAGAGGGGGTGGATCTCCTCCGTCCCTGGCAGCCCATTGGCTGGGTCCGCAGCAGCGCCAACATGACCTTTTAAAAAATGTGGTTTGCCTAAAAAAATATAATCACAAACTGTGTTTCATGCACAAACCTTGTTTCATGCACAAAATTATTTAAAAATATATTGTATAAAGTCAGCTTCAGGCTATGTGTATAAGAAGTGTATGAAACATAAATGCATTTTGTGTTTCGATTTGGGCCCCCTTCCCAAGATCTCTCATTAGGCACATTACATGCAGGTATTCAAAAACACAGAAAATGTCAAAATGCTTGAGCTTCGGCTGACTTCCCTCTTGTTCAAAACCGCTTAGCTATTGCTACGTCAGTCCTGGAGATCGACCAACCCATTGATCTCTATTATATATTATCAATCAACAATCAATCAACAGGTATTTATATACCGCTTTTAAACACGAAGTTCACAAAGCGGTTTACAGGCAAATAGTAATAATAAAGTTAATAAAGTTAAATGGCTCCCTGTCCCAAAAGGGCTCACAATCTAAAAAAAGGCAGACCGCCAGCAACAGCCACTAGAAAGACTGCGCAGGGGTGAAGAGGGACAGTTACTCTCCCCCTGCTAAATATAAGAGGAACACCACTGGAAAAAGTGCCTCTTGTCCAGTTAGCAGGGGTATTATCAGCATCGCTTACCCAGAATGCCAGTCTTTTCTTCTGCTCGCTTTCATTTCAGTCCATTGGGAGCTTCGGGCTTTGTATCTGCAAATTTTGCCTTGCACAACTCAAGTTTGCTTGAGGCAGCCCTTGAGGATGCGAGCCAAGGAAATCAGAGGGAGGGGCACAATTTTGGCTGGAAAGGGTTGCTCAGTGGCTGTTTTGAATGAACTTCTAGGGAGGGATTGGAATGGAGAAGCAAAGTGTGGGTATGGAGGGAGACGGGGCCAACACCAAGGAGGTTGAAACAGTAGAATAGCTACAGGAGGCTGTGGTAAGTATTGCAGGTGCTGCAATGTACATAGGAGGGGTTGCTTGCATTGCAGGACCTGTAGTATCACTCACTCCCCTGTAGCCACACTACTGGGCTGAAAGACCATCTGGGGCAGCTGATGGATTCTGAAGAGTCCTTGCTTTTTTATCTGAGGTTCAAGCATGAGGTCTTGTGCCCATTGTTCCCTATGGTGTATCTGCATGTGTGTGCATTTGTGTGTGCTTATACTAGTGCACTCTGAAGTGCTTGCATGGCTGGCCTTTGCAGGCCTGTGAGACTGATCTGTGGCTATCCTTGATCCCTTTGCCTGCCACTGACTGCTGAAGTGTGTCTGCAAGTATGAGGCTTGGCTATTCTGGGGGAAAAAAAACTGGTCAAATTAAAGAGAATCAACAGATAGAGAATTTTCCATTGAAATCAACGTGCATTTATTCATTATTGGCAAAGAGATGCTTTGAGGAAAAAGAACTGGGCAATGTGAATCGTGAAGGAGGGTGACTAGACTTTTGGACCACTCTCAGAGTCAGGGAGGATGGTGCAAGTCTGTGTGCTGGCCTCTCTGACTCCAAGAGTGATCCAAATATATTTTATGGTGTCCCTTGTGCTGGCCAAACTTTGCTGGCCTAACTCCAGGCTAGGATTGCGCTGTCAGTCACAGTCTCCATTGTTAAGATGGCTGATTGGCACCAAAAATTGCAAATATTTGAGGGGGGCTCTTAGGCCTGGTCCAGATAACTGGACAAGGGTGACGCAAAGGGATGAAGTATTCCTATCCTAGCTATAAAGAAGTATAAAGGTAAAGGTTTTCCCACGACCGAATGGTCTAGTCGTGACCGACTGTAGGGGGCGGTGCTCATCTCTGTTTCTAAGCCTGTAGAGCCAGCATTTGTCCGAGGACAAGCTTCCATGGTCATGTGGCTGGCATGACTATATGCCGTAGCGCATGGAACACCGTCCCCTTCCTATCGAAGTGGTCCCTATTTATCTACTGGCATTTTTTAGGTGCTTTTGAACTGCTAGGTTGGCAGGAGCTGGGACAAGCAACAGGAGCTCACTCCATTGCGCGGTCTTGAACTCCCAACCTTCCGGTCAGAAAGCCCAGCAGCAGCGGTTTAACCCACTGCGCCACCACATCCCCTAAAGAAGTATGGTGACATCCAAACTGGGCAATCTAGTTTTATTTGCAAATAAAGCCCGGATTATCCCAGCTGTGCTGGCATCGCAATGATAGAGCTCCCCTGTTTGCAGCCTAAGAGCTGCCCCTCCCCAGAGACATTCTGGTGGGGATTGAAGACTTTCCCTTTTAGATTGGTGGTGAATGGGCTGCAGGTTTGTTTGCATGGTTTTCACATTTCATCACATTTGTTTTCTGGCTGCTTTCATTACGTGCTGTTCGTGTTTTTTAGCGCCAGTCTTATGTTGCTTTGTATTAATTGATAGTGTGCTGCTGCTGCTTGGCTGGGTGCTTTATGTGCTGTGGTTTATTAAGAACATAAGAAGAGCCCTGCTGGATCAGGCCAAGGCCCATCTAGGCCAGCTTCCTGTATCTCACAGCGGCCCACCAGGTGCCCCAGGGAGGCATGAGACAACAAGATGCTTGCATCCTGTTGCCACTCCCTTGCACCCAGTACTCTGAAGTAGCCTACTACTAATGTAAGGAGGCTACAACCCATCATTGCCTATAGCCCACAATGGACTTTTCTACCAGAAATCTGTCCAATCCCCTCTTAAAGGCATCAAGACCAGATGCCATCACCACCTCCTATGGCAAAGAGTTCCACAGATTAACTACCCGCTGGGTAAAAAAGTAATAAGAGTAAAAAAGTAATAAGAAAAAAAAAGTAAAAAAGTAATATTCAGGCCATGCTATACACAGTCTTTGGTGTTTCTACCTGCTAGTTTTCAAATTGTGGTTTTTATTATTGATATTTTGTATTTATATTTACGATACTATTTAACATCATGTGCCACCTTGAATGCCAATGGGGAAAAGTGGAATACACACCTCTTAAATAAAAAGTCCTTTCTTTCTACATGAAGTGAGGGGAAAGCACATCTGTCTGGGAATGGGAGACATGCGCAAATTCAATCCAGGCTGTTTGACAACACATCTGGGCCTTATTCTTCATCTGCTGGTGTGATGAGAATCTTGGATCTTTTGAAATAAAAAAACAGGTCTGAGATTTGACTTGTGTACTTTAAAGGCAAAATGGACAGTGTATTAAATCATGTTGTCATTGGGTGAACTCCTTGCAGTTGTTCATCAAATTATTTGTGCAGCTTATTGACCTCGAATCATATTGCAAAGTAGAGGAAAAATTGTGTCAACTGAAGCAATTATTATTATACCGCTTTTCAACAAAATATGTTCACAAAGTGGTTTACAGATCCAGAGTGCAATCCCAACCAGGAGTTAGGCCAGCACAGTTAGGCCAGCAAAGTTTGGCTGGCACAAGAGACACTGTAAAGTCTGTTTGGACCACTCTTGGAGTCAGAGAGGCCGGCACACAGAGGTGAGCCATCCTCCCTGAGTGGTCCGAGAGTGGTCCAAACGTGCTCTACGGTGGCCCTAGTGCCAGCCAAACTGTGCTGGCCTAACTCCAGGTCAGAGGCGTTTCTACAGGGATGGCAAAGCTCTAAGTGTTGCAAGAAGCCTTACCCTGTCATGTAAATCCCTCCTCTCCCTTGCTGCTGGATCCAGTAAGCAACACCAAGATGTTGCTGTTCCCTGTGAGGATTGGCTAAAACGGTGCAGGAGAGGAGTGATTTCCACTGCAAGGTAAAGCTTCTTGCAAAACTTAGAGCTTTGCCATCCCTGTAGAAACGCCACTGCTCCAGGTTAGGATTGCGCCCCCAATCAAATAATTACATGGCTCCCCTGTCCCAAAAGGGCTCACAATCTGAAAAGTTGCAGAAGAAACACCAGCAAACAGCCATCAGAAAAGACACTGTGCTGGGGTTAGCCCCAGAGGCGGATCTACAGGGAGGGCAAAGCTCTAAGTGTTGCAAAAAGCCTTACCCTGCCATGTAAATCCCGCCTCTCCCTTGCTGCTGTAGCCAGTAAGCAACGCCAAGATGTTGCTTTTCCCTGTGAGGATTGGCTAAAACGGTGCAGGAGAGGAGTGATTTCCACTGCAAGGTAAGGCTTCTTGCAAAACTTAGAGCTTTGCCCTCCCTTAGATCTGCCTCTGGTTAGCCCCCCCCCTGCAAAATACAAGAGGAACCCCACTTGAAAAAGTACCTCTTGCCCAATTAGGGGTGCTTTAGGCCACTGAGGCTCCACACCTGAGCCTGGTGTAGAGGCTGCCCCCAGGCAGGCACTGTTTTTTGTGCTTCCAGGTTTGACCTACAGTGTTGTATGGGGCTTTGCCTGACTGCATGTTCTGATGACCACAGGGGACTAGTGAAACTCAGGGAAGGAGCAAGGCGATACCTCTGATATGAGTGCGGAAGGGTTGCTGCAGAGATGCACCTTCCCTGGGGCTAAGGGGAAAAAAAAAACCCACCACAGCAGCCGTGGAATGTTGCTTCCCCACCTCCAAAGGCTGCATATGCTAATGCCTACAATTAGCAGGGGTCATCCCCCTCCCCCTAATCTTGGCACTAAATCTGTTGCTGGGCAGGAAGAAACTTCCTCCATTCTTGAGTACGTGTGACTGAGTGCTGATCTGGCCCCAGACTTCTTATCTGTGGGAGAGATGTAAATTTCACAAGCTTGGATCTTTTGCATTTAAAAGTACAAAAAAAGAACAACAACAAAAAACCATCCCTGAGGATTTGATTCCAGATCCTTGAACAATTGGGGGAGAAAAACCACAGTTCCATTTTCTGATTTGTAATTCTTAAAAAGAATACTTGAAGTTCCTTTCAGCTTTGCATGTGGAGGTTGCTGGGATAGGGAAGGATTCAAGTCAGAACAGAAAGAAATATTGGTAGCTTGATAGACAGATCTGGAGATACACATATATGTTGACTAATGGCTTTTGTTTTAAAGCTTGTGATATTTTATAGGACTATAAAATAGGACTTTATAGGACTATTTTTCAGGGCACAATCCTAACCTGGAGTTAGGCCAGCAAAGTTTGGCCGGCATAAGGGCCACTGTAAAGCGTGTTTGGACCACTCTTGGAGGATGGTGCATGTCTGTGTGATGGCCTCTCTGACTCTGAGAGTGGTCCAAACATACTTTACGATGGCCCTTGTGCTGGCCAAACTTTGCCAGCCTAACTGTACTAACTCCAGGTTAGAATTGCACTCTCAAGGCACAATCCTAACCTGGAGTTAGGCCGGCACCGTTAGGCCGGCACAGTTTGACTGGCACAAGGGACACCGTAAAGTATGTTCGGAGCACTCTCGGAGTCAGAGAGGCCAGCACACCAAAGTGCGCCATCTTCCCTGACTCCGAGAGTGGTCCAAACGAACTTTATGGTGGCCCGTGTGCCAGCCAAACTTGGCTGGCCTAACTGTGCTGACCTAAATCCAGGTTAAGATTGTGCTGTCCGTAATGTCACAGCTGTGATGCACATTGGGGCAAAAATAAATAAATCCCAGTTTCACAGTGACATTCTGATGGAGTTTTTGCTGTTGGTGACAACCCAAGAAAGAAAACTTGGGTGATGGTAGAGAGAGCGCGCAGTGCAAGCATTGGCCCAGCGTGTGGCAGATGTGATGACAAATCCCATGCTAGGAGTCATTAAGAAAGGGATGGAGAATGCTAATATTATAACACCCCTGTGCAAATCTGTGGTGCAGCCACATGTGGAATCCTCTGCCTAGTTCTGGCTACTTCTTCACACAGCACATGACTGAGCTGTGAATTCACCGCCAAATGATGCTGATTGTCACTAACTTGGGCAGTTTTCACAGGGGAGTGGACAACATTAGTGGAGGAACAGGACTCAGTCAATGGCTGCTATCCATGCTGGCTATATGCTACCCCCAGCCACAGCCTGCCCCAGATACCTGCTGCAGGGGTGCAGGGGTGGGAGAGGGGGGTGCCTTCACCTCCTGTTTGTGGCTTCCCAAAGGCACCTGGTGGTTCATTGTGGGAAACAGATGCTGGGTTAGGTGGATCTCCATGGCCCTGATGCAGCATGGCTCTGCTTATGCCCTTATGTTCTAAGTGGCCAGGGGCATAGCTAAAGAAGTGCAGGGGGGGAGCACTTGCTACCCGGCAACAAGCTTTAGGGAGGCAACAAGCTGAGTTTGACACTAGTTGCCAAAATTGTAAAAACATTGACGGTTATGAATAATACCATCATGCTATATATCATTAGAAAGGTAATTTAATGAAGAATACAAAGGAACAAACTGGAGTGCAATAGCTTTACTCTGTCAGACGTTATGGCCCCAATACCTGAAAACGAAAATACAACTGTCATGCTAAAATTGCAGGTTTTAGGAATAATCATGTCATGTTATACACCGTTTGTTGCGGAATTTCATGACGAATGCAGTGAAACAAATTGGAGTGTAGTATCTTCAGTCTAGCAAAGGCTGTGGCCAAATGAAATGAAAATAGAACTGTCGTGGAAAAACTGCTGGCTTAGATAACTTTTAAAGTGGAGAGAAGAAAGAGAGGAACCTGCCCACCACCCTGAGCTCCTTGGAAGAAGGGGAGTATAAATATGTGAAAAATATGAATGACTGTATGAGTGCGGATTTGGGGGCAGCAGGAGGGGGCATACTGCTGTGAGGAGGATGCAGGTCCCCCCTCATGGTTCACCTTTCTAAAAAGCCCAGATGTGCTGTCACTTCCTGAAGTGATGTCACTTCCTGTGACATCACCTCTGGGGCATCATTTTGCTCTTGGCACCGGGCTACACTTTCATTAGCTTCACCACTCTAAGTGGCTGTATGTTTTAGCAGCCATCTTCGCAACCATCTCTTTGGGGTGGCGGCAGCAAGTTCCCGTGTTCAGGGAAGGCATGGGATCTCCCAGGTCGGTAGTTCATTTTTCTGAGACAGTAAGCTTGACACTTGATTCAGGATGAGACGGATTGTGCCCTCTTGAGATTTAGGGTCCTGTGCCGATTGGAGGGCTTTGATAGGTCTTCCTTTGTGCTCCTTAAACCAGTGGTTCCCAAACTGTGGCTCGCGAGTCAATTTGAGATGGGTTGCAAAGCACTTAGAGCAGCCATATTGAAAATATGGGAAGATGGGATACTGGAAAGGGGGAAGGCAACTGTAGTTCTATGAAATAAGAGTCTAAGGACCCCTTTACAGAGAATTCTCAGCAACCCTCACCAGACTACAGTTCCCAGGATCCTTTGGGGGACGCCAGAACAGCCCTACTGGTACAAGGCCAATGAAATGAAATTCTAGCAGGAGATGGAGAAGAGGAAAGAGGAGACTCCATGGCTGCCTGTAGGACAGGGAGCAACATCAGCCCAAGTTGAGCATCTCTTATCAGAAATATTTGGGACCAGATAAAAGGAAGTACTTTTTTACCCAGCGGGTAGTTAATCTGTGGAACTCTTTGCCACAGGAGGTGGTGATGGCATCTGGTCTGGATGCCTTTAAGAGGGGATTGAACAGATTTCTGGAAGAAAAGTCCATCGTGGGCTATAGGCCATGATGGATTGTGCAACCTCCTTACATTGGTGGTGGGCTACTTCAGAGTACCGGGTGCAAGGGAGTAGCAAGCATCTTGTTGTCTCATGCCTCCCTGGGGCACCTGGTGGGCTGCTGTGAGATACAGTGAGCTGGACTAGATGGGCCTTTGGCCTGATCCAGCAGGGCTCTTCTTATGTTCTTATGTCAAGCTACCGGCCAGCCCCACCCACCGGCCTGCCCAGTCAGACAGTGTGGAGCAGTGGCTAGACTGGCTAGACCAGGGGTCAGGGAACTTTTTTACCTTTTACCCCAAAATATATTTAGATATGCCAACATTACCCCCCACCCCACCCCGCCAGAACAAAAGAAAAAAACTTACATATTGGAACCCATTGCTTTTTATTTGATTAATTAATGAGCTTAATTAATGCTATGTAAATAGGAAGTTGTAAAGGGCGGAGCAAAACAAACAAAACAAAACAAAACAAAACGGAGCCAGCCAGCCAGCAATGGAACCGGAACGGGGGTAATGGATGGTCGCGCTGCCAAGACACAGCCGGGCATGCATATAGATTCATATGCATGCCCGGCTGTGTCTTGGCAGCGCGACCGTCCATTACCCCCAGGAATTTCATTTTTACCCCATTTGGGGTAATTTACCCCTGTTCCCAGACCACTGGGCTAGACAAAGAGGACAGTGACTGTCCTGAAAGCAATAGTGTACCACAGTGGTTCTCAAACGTTTTAGCACCGGGACCCACTTTTTAGAACGACAACCTGTCCAGGACCCATCAGAAGTGATGTCACGGCCGGAAGTGCTGCCATTGTGATGTCAGGACTGCTGCTCTCCTGACAATGCCGCAATAAGTTAGGCTGTTTCTCAGCCATTTTCCAATAGCAAAGTGAATCAGAAAGGGGAAAAAAAAAGCATATTTACAATCTTGATACCAGCAAAACAACTGCACAACTCCCCCTTTCCAGCATCCCATCTTCCCAGATTTTCAATATGGCTGCTCTAGGTGCTTTGCAACCCACCTAAAATTGGCTTGTTGCCCACTGGTGGGTCCTGATCCACCTTTTGGGAACCAGTGGCGTAGTATAAATGCACCCTTTACATGAGACAGAGAAGGGGAAGGAGAGGCAGCCTCGTTGTCGTCGTTGGATGATAAACAGTTTTAGTAACCTCCCTTCAGGTGAGTCACCCACTCTGCTTATTTTCTTGAGCTCTCTAAGAGGCTGTTGCAGTGGCTGTTCTTGTCTCGAGAGACCACTTTGTTCTTTTAATGGAAAAGATAGTAATTTGTGACTAAGGAAACACGTTCTTGTTCTCGAATCCTGCAAAGTTCGACTTCCCAAAGGCAAAGGCTCAAGGCTCACCTCGGCATCAGTTACAGTCTACACATCCCAAATGCCCCCAAACACATTTTTTAGCATCAACATGGCGCTGCAAGTGAAGAATTCCACCCTGACCGGATGTGACAGGTTGCAATCAAAATGCAGGCACAAAACAGTTTATTCAGCATCCCCAATGGAAACAAGACCCTCCTAGCCTCCTACATCTGCGATGTATCTGTTCCGTGCCTGCCCAGATTCCCCCAGGCAGGCACAAATGTCATATTGAGACTTGGGTCCCATCCCAAGATACTGCAGTGGTTCCCAAACTGTGACTCGTGACCCACCAATGGCTCGCGAGTCAATTTCAGGAGCAGCTATATTGAAAATACGGGAAGATGGGATGCTGGAAAGGGGGAAGGCTATGCATATGCAAATATTCCAAAATCCAGAACACTTCTGGTCCCAAATATTTCTGATAAGAGATGCTCAACCTGGACTGAGGTTGCTCCCTGTCCTACAGGCAGCCATGGAGTCTCCTCTTTCCTCTTCTCCATCTCCTGCTAGAATTTCATTTCATTGGCCTTGTACCAGTGGGGCTGTTCTGGCGTCCCCCAAAGGATCCTGGGAACTGTAGTCTGGTGAGGGTTGCTGAGAATTCTCTGTAAGGGGGTCCTTAGACACTTATTTCATAGAACTACAGTTGCCGATAGGGTTCCCTAAGGAGGGGGAATGACTTAAAATGTCTTATGCTAATGGTCCATCTACCCTCTGGTTGCACTGGCATGCTGCCAGGGACACTGGTGCAATGAGGGCCCCACCTTCGTGGCAGTCTCTCTGCCCGCTGCTGCTAGCTGCAAACCTGTGCACCCTGGGCAGCCAGGTGCAGACCCCCCAACAGTGGAGTTCTGCCACCGGGGAGGGGTGGACCGGGCAGGAATTGGGGTGGAATTGTTCCATGATGCTGTCAAGGGAGATTCCATCTGCGTGGGCATGCAGGGCAGAAAGCCAAACGGATGCGGGAGTTTCCTTTTGCACTCGAGTACGAATCAGAATCAGACGGGGCTTCCTGTGGATTTGGGCAGGGGGATCTTTCTGGATACTGCTCTGAAACAGAATTGACATAGTTTTACTGAGCCATTCCTGATCAGTTTGACGCTGTTCAGTGGGAGCCAAACCCCCCCCCCCCGCATGTATGTGTGGTGGTGGAGGCACTGCTCAGTGCCTTAGCACCGATGCAGGGGTGCCGATCAGTGCCCCCGCATCGGCGCTAAGCGCCCAGCGTCAACGCAACCCCGTTGTGTTGACGCTGCGCAGTCCGTAGGATTGCGCTGTGAAAAATATTACATTGGTCATGTCTGGGATCGCAATTGGGTGTTCCTCCAGAGGCCGTTGTCTCCTTCAGTGTATCATCCCTCGGATCAAATGGAAGAAGCAGGTGCCCATCACGGTTCCAGAAGATGGAAACAGTATGAACATCATGCTTTCTGCACATACGTTAACAGCCTTGTCAGCAGGCCATTGTATTGTCCCCATTTTAGAGATGGAGGACTGAGGCGGAGGGGAGGGGCGGTTGCCTGCCTTAGCCCACCTGGTGGGCTTGGGGCCGAGGTGAGAACTGGACAAGGGCCCTCCCCAGTCGCCTCCCCAGTCACTTCAGTGGCATGCAGGGGTGGGGGGTCTTGTTATCTAGAGGTAATTTAGGAGAAAATGCCGCTTTTCTTATATTAGTCCTTGTGTGGCCTTGCAGAGCTGGCTGGAAGTAAATGGACAAGACAAGAAGTGACGAGGCATGAAGGAATTGTACAAATGTCGGCCAGTGGAGCTCTCCCGTTGTAAAATTGTCAGATTGTCAGTGAATGGCTTTGAATTCCACAGATCTCTAGATTTGATAGGGTAGGAAAAGATGAAAGCCAGGAGGAGGAGGAGGAGGAGGAAGAGTGGATGAACATCCTTCCTGGGGCTGAAGCATTTCATTGATTGCACCGCTGGGTTGATAGTTTAAAAAATTTCATCCACTAAAAAAAGGCACCATCGATTAACTGGGTAGCCGATGTGGCCACGTGTCTCTTATTTGCAATAGTTCTGATCGGAACTAGAGCTTTTTGCTTAGGATTCCCTCTCTGTCTCTCACCCAACCGAAAACGGCTCTTCAAAGGTGGGCTCAAGAGTAGCTGGGAGGGGCGGTCGTATGGTAAGTACTGCAGCTGCAGCAATGCCCCTCCCACTTGCCACCAGAGCCATTCTGGGCAGTCATGGCAATGCGCAGGTATGCCACCACCAGTGCACCGACAGCAGCAAGGCTTCCCATGGTGATCCTCTGCATGCTGACTTAGAAGTAAACCATAAGGAGTTCAATGGGAGAGTCCTGGGTCAGTGAGCTTACAACTGTAGCGTTAGGGCCTGATTCTAACGGGCTCAGCGCAGGCGGGACAAACCTGGCGCCCATGCTTCGGTCGCAAAAGGTGCCATAGGGCATCTCCAGGGCTGGGGTAGGCAACGCACCACCCAGAGGCTGCACTGCAAGCCGGCAAACGGCGAGTACAGCAGTCACTTGCTTTGTGTCCTTTTGGGGTGGGGGGGGGGGTCGTTCCTGGACGGGGTAGAGCGGGGTGGGGCTGGTGGTGACCCTCGCCACCAATCCCAATCTCTATGTGGAGCCATAGCTGGTGCAGAGGCAAGTAAACCAATTGCCCATGCTATGCCCTTACCTCTGGGGAGCCTCTGGCGCCAGCCGGGCATTGGCTGGATGGATGCATGCCGCAGGCAGTAGGGCAACTCAGGATCGGAGTTTCTGTTCCCCAAAACCTTTATGGTCAATCCAGGGTATGCAGTCTAAGGCTGACTCAGCCTCCGATGAACGCGTTACATGAGAACGTAAGAAGAGCCCTGCTGGATCAGGCCAAAGGCCCATCTTGTCCAGCCTCCTGTATCTCACAGCGGCCCACCAGGTGCCCCAGGGAGGCATGAGACTACAAGATGCTTGCATCCTGTTGCCACTCCCTTGCACCCGGTACCAGTAGCCCACCACCTTTGTAAGGAGGTTGCACAGTCCATCATTGCCTATAGCCCACGATGGACCTTTCCTCCAGAAATCCGTCCAATCCCCTCTTAAAGGCATCAAGACCAGATGCCATCACCACCTCCTGTGGCAAAGAGTTCCACAGATTAACTACCCACTGAGTAAAAAAGTACTTCCTTTTATCTGTTTTAACTCTCCCAACCCTCAGTTTTAGCGGATGCCCCCTGGTTCTTGTGTTTTGAGAGAGGGAAAAGAACATTTGCGTTAAGGGCGCAATCCTGAACAGAGCTGGATTAGCAAGGCCGGCCAGCCAGTGCCAAATCCAACACTGTTCAGGACGGGCTGGAGCCTCCCTGCGGCAGCCTCCCTTATGTGCTCCTCGGATCTGCGCCCGCTAAAGAGCGGGCACAGATCCGAGGAGACTGCATGGCCCGAATCAGGGCCGCGTGGCTTCCCTGATGGGCTTAGGAGGTGGCCCTACGGCCACCTCCCAAGCCCACCCAAGTGCTGCCTCCCACCAATTCCCGGCCCGAAACGGGACAGAGATTCCCTTGTGCCAACCATCTTTGGTCGGCGCAAGGGAGGCTCTCCGTCGACGCTCTGAAGTTGGAGCGCCGACACGGGGGTGCTGCTTGGCACCCGCGTGCCGGCGCTCCGCCCCTTGTGTCGACGCGATGACGTCTCGTCGACGCAAGGGGCGTGCTAGGATTGAGCTGTAAGTCCAAGAAGGTGTGCCTTCAGCAAAAAAAGAACACTAGTGCAGGAGTATTGCAGGGGTGTGATTTGGGGAAGAAAGAGGACTGGAGGCCCTCAAGATGCCTGCTGTTCTCTGTGGCCGAAAAAGTCAGAAGGATGGCGGCGCATCGGGGCTGCCTTTGTGGGTGTTTGTGTTCCAGGAGCCCTACCTGCAAGAAAGCCTGAGAGAGCCCACCAAGGGTGGGGTGTGTCCACCGACGATGCTGTGGTCAAAGGCAAACAATGTGTTTTAATTTGTTTTAACTTTGTTTTAATTTTTGTGTTATTGTATTATTTTAATGTTGTTTTTAAATTGTTTTTATGTTAAGTTTTATATTTTACTATATTGTTGTAATGCCGCCTTGAGTGCCTTTGGGCAAAAAGGCGGGGTACAAATTCAATAAATAATAAATAATAATAAAACAATGTGGGTCCGCCTTCGCTTCAGGCAGCCTTGTCTTCCGATAATGTCACATGTGCTCCATGCTTCCTGAGCTTACAGAGTGCTTCACTTGCATTCTCTCCATGGAATCCCTATACCAGCCCTGTAAATTGTAAAGTGGTGATATTATCCCCATTTTGCAGAGGTGGAAGACTGAGGCTGAGTAGTTTCCTTAGGGAGAACACGGCCGAGGTGTCCTTTGAATCGGGGAAGACCTGGTGTGTGCCCCCCCAAGCTCCTCAAGGGAAATGTTGGCTCCAAAGGGGCATAGAAATCCACTGTGTGGGTGGAAGCCCGCCTTCCACGCGCCCCTCTCCCTAACTGGATCAAGACATCTGTCGCTCATAATATCAGTAAGGTTAAAAATGACATGAAGTGGCCACAGTTGCATCCCGGCGGCTGCCTGATTTGTCCCAGAGCCGCGGGGAATGTGGGGGTGCCCCCCATGCAGTCCAGCCAGAGCTGTGGCTTTCTTTGCTGCACTGGGGCTGCCCTCCTCCCCAGTTCCTGGAACTCCTGGAATTTGGTCATCCCTGAAGACAGGGACTCTCTTTTGTTCTCTGTGCCCAGTCCTGGGGGCTAAAAGCAGGCCCCCCCTCTCTCTGGGCTTGTGTGTGTGTTTTCTTTCCTTTTCGGGAGGGGGAAAGAGGAGGGGGGCAGAGCACTTTTTGGAGAAGGCCTGGGAATGTTCCCGCTTTGTGTGTGGTGTGTGTAGGGATGGGGCAGGGGGCCCCTTCCTTTCAGATGCAAGGGGCTATTTGACTAATTCAGAGGGCTTCAGTTTGATTACCTATCTGATAACAGAGGAATTTGAACAATGTGTGTGTTTTGGGAAGGAGGGGGGGACGGGGAGCGCGGGGGATGTTCTGAAGACCACCAGCTTCTTTGCTGGTCACTTCAAAAGGCCCAGGGCCCAAAGCAGGGGGAGGGGGAGGGGGACAGCTTTCCCTGCAATTTTCTCCCTCCTTTTCCCCCAGGGAAGAGAGGATGGCTTTTGGTTGGTGTTGCTTGACTGCCCTCTCCAGCACTCCTCAAAATAAACAGCCGCACTTCACATTTCACTCAGCAGTGCTTCCTCGGAGCCCTAAACTCCAGCGCCGCAAACTTTGCCAGAGACAACCCCTACGTTCTGGTGCCTGTCCTCATCTGGTCAGGTTTTTGCAATTGGTTTCCTCCGCTCCCTCTCTCAGTATTTTATCCGGGTCTCTAAGAGTTAAATTTGTGAGCTGGGATGGGGAGATGCATCTTGCAGGGATTTTTCAAATGGGTGGCGGGGTGGGGGGCTTCGAGAAGTGCACCAGCTTCCTCCAGGAGTTTAATCAGGACTACCCTGCAAGGAAACTAGCCCACCACAACTGACCCCCGCCCCCCGCTGCAATGCGTGGCTAGGAAATGTGCTGAAGGATGCACGTTCTGTTCCCTTGCAGCAGCAGGTGACGTGAAACTCCTCGTGGAGGAAGCATGTGGCCCAGCATCCTTTGCAACATGCAAAGGATTCTGGGAGCACAATCCGAAACTGGAGTTAGGTCAGCATCAGCTAAGCCAGCAAAGTTTGGCCAGCACAAAGGCCACTGTAAAGTGTGTTTGGACCACTCTCGGAGTCAAGGAGGATGGGTCAAGGAGGATGTGCTGGCCTCTCTGACTCCAAGAGTGGTCCAAACTTACTTTGTGGTGGCCCTTGTGCTGGCCAGACTTTGCTGGCTTAGCTTATGCCAGCCTAACTCAAACTGCTTGGGATTGCTCCCTAAGTCTTTTCCAATAGGCCATGAGTTACCAATAGGTCTTTTCCAATACTCCACCTTTTGAGCATCTTTTTTCTGATGTGGTTTTTTTCCTGAGTCTGTCAGGTAGTGGAGGCAAGTGAAGGCAGGGAGCGCAATCCTAACCTGGAGTTAGGCAGGCACTGCTAGGCCAGCAAAGTTTGGCTGGCACAAGGGACACTGTAAAGTGTGTTTGGACCACTCTCTGAGTCAGGAAGGGTGGTGCACAGCTGTGTGCTGGCCTCTCTGACTCTCAGAGTGGTCCAAACATACTTTACGGTGCCCCTTGTGCCCATCAAACTTTGCTGGCCTAACTCAGGTTAGGATTGCACTCTAAGTCACATACATAAGCTCCTTGAGGCTATTCATTAGGGCTTCCTCAGTATGAGAAATGGATCAAGTGTTTCAAATAAATAAATATCACTTGTAAATACATAAATAGAAATATTATTTCTTTCTAGATCAACTTTTAAAAAAAAGTCTCCTAAAGGCAGGTGGGTCCCGATAGAGATCCATTTTAAAAAGTGGGTCCTGGTGCTAAAATGTTTGCAACTAATGACCTATCGGGTTCGGGTCCTGAAGGTGTCGGGGTTGGCAGTCCTAAATAATAAGCTCTGCCAGATCCCACTGGGCCAGTAAGCATTTTGCCAAGACGCTGTGAAGTCTTTTGCTCTGTTTTTCTGTTTCTAAGGAAACAGGTATAGTTTACTATCATGACTGTGTCAGAAGCCGCTGTGAGATGGGCTGTTTGCGGAGCAAAGAGACCCAGCAGGCAGCAGGCAGAGAAGACCCTTCTGCAGCCTGTGGCAGTGAGGCGAGTGTGCACCACACATCTGCCGCTGCTGGAGAGAGCAGGCAGAGACATGTGGTGTGATAATGGAGGCTCTGCCAGCTCACAAGAGCCCTCCTGCCTTCATCTCTGCAAAGCAGGATGTTGCCTGGGCATCCCCCAGCACAACAGGGTGGATGGAGGAAAGGTAGCCCTTCAGGAACTGCTGGTGCAAACAGCCTCTATAATATCAATTCATGGACTAGCAAACCCAGTGGCTTAGAGTGCAATTCTAACCTGGAGTTCGGCCAGCACAGTTAGGCCAGCAAAGTCTGGCCGGCACCAGGGCCACCGTAAAGTGCGTTTGGACCACTCCCGGAGTCAGGGAGGATGATGCATGTCTGTGTGCTGGCCTCTCTGACTCCGAGAGTGGTCCAATATACTTTACAGTGTCCTTTGTGCTGGCCAAACTTTATTGTGCCAGCCTAACTCCAGGTTGGGCTTGCACTCTTAGAGCGCAATCCTATACCGGTGCTGTGCTCTTGCGCCGATCCAGCACTGTTGCAAATGTGCCGTCAGGTGTGTCTGTGCCAGTGAGTTGGGCGCTGGACTGGCGCAATCAGCAGCGCCCACACCAGGCACACTGCGCCCTTTGGCTGCACTGGTCATGCACTGTCAAGCTCCAGCGGTGCTCAGTTGGCACAGGACTTCGCGAACGGAGTTCCAGAGGTGTGCCAGGGGTGTAACTGGGTGGCGCAGTGGGCGGCGACAGCAGACAGCCATAGCACCAAATCCTAAATCCCGTCCCTGGCCGAGGTGGCCCTGATTCGGGCCGCTGATGTGCATGTTGACCTGCGCCTGCAAATCTGTACTCCATGCATAAGTGTTGTAGATGACACAGAATGTATGCTCCTCCTTAGAGGAGCTAACCCATTAGAGAGTTAGGCAAGCATCCTCACTGCATGTCATGCTGCAATGCTCCTTTCAAGCACACATGCAATTGGCACTATATCTTTGTAGCTATACAGTCTGACTTTCTTGCTGACTTTCTTTCTTGAAAGACTTTCAAGACTGACTTTCAAGGCTGACTTTCTTTCTTGAAAAGCTGCAATTCTTAGCATGCTGGTTTCTGATGCCACGTTCTGTGGTGTTCTTCTTTTTCACCTCCCTCAGTTCTTGCTGTATGATTAGTTTGCCATGTCATTCAAACCGGATGAATTATGGTTCTGGATGAATTATGATTCTGAATTACAGTTTGTTTGTCTCCAAACCAGCACAGGAAACTGCGGGTTGAACTGGGTTTCCAATTCCAGTTTGAAACGTTTTGTCTTTTCATACTGTAAAATATTTTTACCCATCCTGAATCCTTTAGGATTGGCATTTAGGATAGAATAGTATTTTACTGCACAGCACACCACTTCATTGCATTTCGACACCATACACCTGAATTTATTTCACTGAGAGCCCAAGCCTCTATACATGGCTACTCAGGACAAATCCCATTTTTGTCAATGCAACTTACTCCCAGGTCAGTGTGCACAGAATTGCAGCCGTAATTGGCTACTGCGTGATCAGCTGCAGTATCTAGAGTTCCCAGGCTTTTAGAATTTGGAAGGAAGGATTGAGAGGGATGGCCATGGAGGCTTGGAAGGGGTTAATACTCTGGTGGGAGGAGAGAGAGGCAACATGAGGAGTGCTATGAGGAGGACAGCCAGGGCAATCCCATGTTAAAATATAGCATTTCCTACCACTGAACTGGAGGGAATCAGAGTGTGGTCATGTGACCCAGGGGTTACTGAGCAACTAATGAATGGTGAGCACTCTCCATTCAGAAAAAGCTTTTCTAAGCAACTGTTGTGTACCAAGGAGTGATAGTGGGAATTGTCTGAGTAGGGTTTGGAATTGTTAATCTAAGAGAGGCAGCACAGGACGTTTTTTGCATCCCCAATGCAGATTAAGGATGACCACTGGGATCACTTTAATAGTGGAATGTCATTTTCTTCCCAGAATCAAGGTTATAGTGCAGCATCTTGGCTCTTCATGGAGAGGTCTGTAGTTTTTGGGTTTTTGAGAGGTGAGAGCTGGGAGGTTTAAAATCTAATTTTAGCCAACGACAAAAATAACTTTGGAGAAACAACTGCCCCCTCTCTCGCCCTCTGGACCTCATGCCCCTGTCTTTAAAAATGCAAATAATATTATTATTATTTTATTATTTATTGAATTTATAGCCCGCCTTTTTGCCCGAAGGCACACAAGGCGGCATTACAATAAAAGAACAATAAAAACAAAATTTAGCAATAGAAACAATTTAAAACAATGTTAAAATACAATTTAAAAATTTAAAAAAACAGCAGGCAACAAGCCCTGTGGATCATAAAATTAATCAAAATATAGCCTGTCAACAGTTAAAAGCACTTGGTAGATGAATTTAAATACACTTGGTAGATGAATTTAAAGAGATGTGCAGTTAAGTGTCTTCTGACAATAAATGGGAAAACACAGCAATATAAACACTGCTGTTATTAATTAAACAACCATGATGCAAACCAAACACACTGCAATAAACACACTTATTGGGGAGTGAGTCCAGTTCAACTCAGTGCGGCTTCTTTCTGCAGGGGATTGTGCTGCAAAGCCCCCAAAAGCAAACTGTTGGTTTTCTAAACTTCAGTCCTCACAGGCCCTGTTCTTTGGAGGTGGTATTTTTGCAGGGTTGTGCATGTGGTTTGACATGCAGGTGGGGTATTCAGCGTTGATCTTTGGTTCTGTCCATGTTTTCCAGGACTTTGCCGTGATATGGTCTGCAGCGACAATTGCAGGAGTTATTCACAATGCCCAGATTCCCAGTAAACCTGGGCTTGATTCCCAGTAAACACCAATGGCTTAGCCAGAAGGGGTGGCAAAATGCCTGCCCGTTGCCATCAGTACTTGGAATGGCTCTGATGGCGGGTGGGGGGGGGGTCACTTACATGACGCATTGCATGACCATTTTGCCCCCTATAGCTACACTACTGCCTTGCACTGCTCCCCAAGGAATGAAGACATGTAAACTTAAATTAAGAGTGCAATCCTCACTTGGAATTAGGCCAGCAAAGTTTATGGGCCACCATAAAGCATGTTTGGACCACTCTCAGAGTCAGGGAGGATGGTGCATGTCTGTGTGCTGGCCTCTCTGACTCCGAGACTTGTCTAAACATACTTTATGGTGGCCCTTGTGCCAGCCAAACTTTGCTGGCCTAACTGTGCCGGCCTGACTCCAAGTTAGGATTGCACCCTGAATTTAATTGGTAGCTTGATCAACTAAAGCTTCAGTTGATTTATGGGGGCGGGGCCTCTTTTAGCTGATGAGAATGCTTTAATCAGGGGGGCTGAACTATATGTTTCTTTGCTTCACGCTATTTTGGATCTGTGTTATTCACGTGAATCGGAATCGGATCAGACCATTAGGGTGACAGCCAACCTTTCCTCTTAACAAAGGGCAGCGGCTTTCACTTATTTGTCAAAGTGCAGGCACCTATACTGAGGTTTCAGTTTATGCAAATAGATTTCAGTGTAATGATCCATTACAAGACAGATGTTGAATCAGCCAAAACGTTTCAATTGGTTGACAGCCCCCAAAAGAATGGTCAGGTGACTCAATATCTTATTCTCGTTTTTGGCACTGACCCCTGATCTTCTTCTGGTATGCCAGTGGTTCCAAAACTGTAGGTTGGGACCCTCCAGTGGGTCGTGAGCCAATTTCAGGAGGGTCGCAAAGCTCCTAGAGCAGCCATATTGAAAATATGGGAAGATGGGGATGCTAGAAATGTTGTGTATTTGTGAAAATAGCAGCAGAGTTGGGGGCTTGGAGACC
>JAJKFI010000022.1:913821-950602 GCA_029204185.1 Lerista edwardsae | reverse complement strand
ATGCCAGTTTCAACCAGTTCTGTACTGTGAGATGTGAAACTGCAACAAGAAAGGGGCTGTGTTGGGGCTTGGAGGCACTGCTTTACAGTGGTTCCGCTCCTTCCTGGCTCCTTCCTGGCTGACAGATCCCAGAAGGTGGTGCTGGGGGACGCTTGCTCGGCACACCGACCTCTTAAGTTTGGGGTGCCGCAAGGGTCCATCTTGTCCCCCATGCTATTTAACATCTACATGAAGCCGCTGGGAGAGGTCATCCGGGGGTTTGGGGTGGGGTGCCATCAATATGCTGATGACACCCAACTTTTTCTCTCCTTCCCCCCTGATTCTGAGGAGGCGGTTGAGGTTCTGAATCGTTGTCTGGAGGCAGTTGGGGGCTGGATGCGGGCGAACAAGCTGAAATTAAATCCGGATAAGACAGAGGTGCTCTTGGTCCGGAAATCCACAACTCGGGTATTGGACTATCGCCCTGCTCTGAACGGGGTTGCACTCCCTCTGAAGGAGCAGGTCCGCAGCTTGGGGGTTCTCCTGGATTCACAGCTGCACCTGGAGTCTCAGGTGTTGGCGGTGGCCAGGGGAGCCTTTGCTCAGCTTCGGCTGATCCGCCAGCTGCGACCGTACCTGAGCTGCGCGGACCTGGCCACAGTGACCCATGCCCTAGTGACATCTAGATTAGACTATTGCAATGCGCTCTACGTGGGGCTGCCTTTGAAGACGGTCCGGAAATTACAACTAGTACAGAACGCGGCGGCTCGGGTGGTTGCTGGGGCACGTCGGTTTGACTCTGTCGAGCCACTGCTTCGGCGACTGCACTGGCTGCCGGTTCTGTTCCGGGCCAGATTCAAAGTGCTGGTTTTGACCTTTAAAGCCCTTTACGGCTCGGGCCCAGGGTATTTGAGGGACCGCCTCCTCCCATATAATCCTACCCGTACTCTGAGGTCATCTGGAGGGGCCCTTTTGACTGTGCCGCCACTAGGAGAGGTGAGAGGGGTGGCAGCCAGATATAGGGCCTTCTCGGTGATGGCACCCCAACTTTGGAATACCCTGCCCTTAGAGCTAAGAACTGCTCCCTCTTTGGCGGTATTTCGGCGGGGGCTGAAGACCTTTTTATTTCAGCAGGCTTTTAGTTGCTGACAGGCTGGCTGGTCTTTGTATTCCTTTTAGATTTCTATACTTTTTATGTCCATGGGATGATTATTGTATTTTTTATATTGTATTTTTATATTGTTTTTAATTACTGTTTTTAATTCTGTTGTTTTTATTTGTTTTAACCTGTTTTTTGTAATGCCGCCTTGAGTGCCTTCAGGCGGAAAGGCGGGGTAAAAATTCAATAAATAATAATAATAATAATAATAATAATAATAATAATAATAATAGAAAGGGGGAGGGCTGTGTGGTGGTTTTGCTTGTGTCAAGGTTGTAAAGAGGCATTTGTCTTTCTTATTCACTTTGCTATTAGGAAATGGCTAAGAAATAACCCAACTTATTGCTGCATTCTCAGAAAGCATCAGGTTCTGGCATCACAATGATAGCACTTCTGGCCATGACATCACTTCTGGTGGGACCTGGACAGATAGTCATTCTAAAAAGTGTGTCCCTGTGCTAAAAAGTTTGAGAATCACTATTGTATGCTATTTTGAATGGAAACAGGTGAAAAACACTGTCTTACAGGCATAGTGGTATTCAAACTTTTTAGACTGGGACCCACTTTTTAGAATGGAACCTGTGCCGGGAAGTGATGTAATTAACCTGGAAGTGATGTTGTGGCAGGAAGTGACATCATCAAGCAGGAAGTGCTGTCATTGTAACATAATAACATGACACTCCTGTAATGCAAATTGGCATTCTTGGACTGCGGTAATTGCACAACCATGAAACATCCCTGATAGAAAGCACAATTAGCGGCCGACGCCTTTTTTGAGCCTTTTCAAAATAGAAAAGCAAAAAAAGGGGTTGGTCACACAGAGCATCTTGCAGCCGCTCTGAGTACTTGGGACGCCCGCTGCAGTGGGCGGGCTTTCGCCATTACGCAACGGAACGCAGTGAGCACGCTGCCGATCACCGTGGAAACCCGCCCAGCGACCGCGAAAACTCTGCCCAGCGAACCGGTAGGCTGACACCACTGGACGGGGGATGCAGGAGAAGGTACTGTGGCGGCAAGGAGCCTCCTCACCTTTGCAGTACCTTGTCCTGCATTTCCCCTTGTGGGCTCTTGGAGCAGTTGCAAGCCACTCTGCGTGGCTGACTGCATTCTCAGGAAAGCATCGGAGTGGCATACAACTGCTCCAGGAGTGCCAGAACCTGGAAGTAATCGCATTTACTTCCAGGTCAGGCACTTCTGGGGGTAGCATCGCAAGTTATTGCCCCGGTTGCCAGAGGGCCCAGCTATGCCACTAAGCTTCCACTTCCTGTCTGGGGCACACCAGCTGTCTCTACCACCTTCCCATTGTTGGAATCAGAAGAGGGAAATTAAGCTGAAGAGAAGTGTGGAGGAGAGGAGGGTGGAAGGGTGAGAATGCTGGAGCTTCTTCCTTTTGTGTTCTCTTCCCCTTTTCCTTTCTGAATCCAGGGGATGGAGGAGGGGGAGCAGCAGTGGAGGCAGATGGTGCCCCCCCCCCAGCACCAAAGGCAACTGCCTCAGTTGCCCTTTCATGCTTTAGCTGGCCCTGCAAAGATGAGTGATGGGGGGGGGGAAGCATCTGGCATTTCGCAGTGTATTCCTTCCATGATCACTTTAATCAATGAATCAATTAAGAGCGCAATCCTAAACTGGAGTCAGGCCGGCATAAGCGAAGCCAGCAAGATTTGGCCGGCACAAGGGCCATCATAAAGAGCGTTTGGACCGCTCTCGGAGTCAGGGCGGATGGCGCACGTCTGTGTGCTGGCCTCTGATTCCGGGAGTGGTCCAAACACACCTTACGGTGTCCCTTGTGCTGGCCAAACTTTGCTGGCTTAGCTTATGCTGGCCTAACGCAGTTTAGGATTGCACCCGAAAATGCACTTGAAAAGCAAAGGGTTATCCTGAGTGCTTGGGATGGGATTTTGGATTTGTCTGGATTTTGGAATAGTTGCATAAATCTAATGTGAAATGATTCCTCCTGCTCTTATCACTGTTCCGCTTATGGGTGTCTGTTGACTGCTTTGACGGTTTTCAGCCATGTCTATTCAGCTACGCACTCCTTATAGCCTGTAGGTGGGAATGAGCACAAGACTTTCTAGTGTTCACACTACAGAAAGTTGAAAAAAGACAAAATGTCCGGATTTCGGAAGAGTCTGGATTTCAGATGTCCGCAGTAATATGCAAATAGTGCAGATTTAATTGGTTCTGCACTTAAGACTATTAAACTAAAATTTCTTTGGGTGGCAGTTTCAAAAGTGTCCTGTGTCTCAACAGGATAGAAAAGAAAGCACCCTGTCTCAGCCACATGGTTCCATTTCAGGGCCATCACATGCTTCACTCACAGTTTAATTGAATTATCCTAATTAGTTGCTACATCGAAAACGTAACTTGGATAGTGGGGTTTTTTGTGTGTGTGTGTTTTGGTAAAACAATCTCTTTATTTGAGAAGGTTAGAAGGAACTTCAGAACGGAGACACACCAAATTTAACCAGCTTCGCTTTTCTGCAGTGCCCCAAGGGGGGTTGTGACACATTGGTAAATCGAAAGCCCCACGGCCAAAAAAAAGGGGGGGGAGAGAAAGAGTCATTGATCAGCTTTTATCGCTGAGAAATGATTGTGGGGAAGCGTTCAGGAATGGCCCTTAGAGACCTGCTCAGGGCACTGTGCAGATGTTACAAGAATGGAGACTTTCAATGAAGCTGATTGAGTTTTAATTAGTTAAAACTCGGTGTGTGCGTGCATGTGTGTGCATGCTGTTTCCGATTGTCTTGGGTTCTGTGGAAGCAGAAGCGCGATACCAGGGGTGTCCAAACCACAGCTTGTGAGCCACGTGCACCTCTTTTGACGCATAATGGGCAGCTCGTGGAAATGTGTGGGCTGAGCTCCTTTTTGCATCACAGTTATTCTAAAGGGTAAATAAAGGCTATGTTTATAATTATTTACCAGGCATCGACTGAGAGTCCACTGGACTCATTACACTAAAACACAAGTGTAATGTTCACGGTGAGTAAATAATATTTAAGCATTTAAATGCTCCATAAATATCATGGCTTTCAAACATCTGAAGTTTTATCGTACATGGCTGTTAAGTTAAGCAAGTTTGGTCACCCCTGCTCCATACAGTAAAGCAGGGGCTCTCCAACTTTCTAGCACCAGGACCCACTTTTTAGCGCGGCAGTCTGTCCAGGACCCACCGGAAGTGAGGTATTGGCTGGAAGGGCTGTCGTTGTGACGCCGGAGCCTGCTGCTTTCCTGAGAATGCAGCAATTCATTGCATTCAATTCAATCATTGCAGCAATCACTGCAGCAAGCAGTGCTTTATTTCTCAGGGCCCGATCCACCTGCGCTAGCGTCACAAAAGTTACCGCCAGCACGGGGTGACCAATGAGCCCTAGCATCCACATGGGCAGCCATGTTCTACGCTAGTTGCAGCTTCTGGACCATCTTCAGAGGCAGCCCCACATGGAGGAGTCTGTGTTGAAAGCGGCCTTTTGCCCCTCCTGGGTGCCCTTGTTTGCAGGATCCTGCAGGGCCTGCTCTTCCTCTGCCATTGGCGTTGCCCCAGAGGAAGGTGAGAAAAGGGGTGCCTCTGCCTCCTTCTACCAGGGAGCTGTTTGGGAGGGGCCCTAGCCAGTGGTGTCATCTCAATGATTTAAGAACAGGTACTCACTTTTGATTGGCACGTGTCGGGACCCGCCCACCGGAAGTGACGTCATAAGCCGGAAGTGAGGTCGTGGCAGGAAGTGACATGAAAAAAGCCCTTTTGAGGCCTCAGATGATTTTAAACTGACCCAACAGTTGCAACAGTATTCCACAGCACCCCCAGGACGTGTGAAGGAGGCCTGGCACCATGTTAAAACCCCAGAGCAACTCATTTTTCAGTGGCAAGGAAAGGAAAGGCTCCGCTCGCTGCCTGCCTGCCTGCCTGGCTCTGAGAACATGCAGGCAACTCAAACATGCAGGAAATTCAAACGTTGCAGAGGGCGGAGTCGACGAGTGGGCGGGCGAATGGGCGGGGCCAGCTGTAATCCTAGAAACCGGTACTCGCGTACCCCCTGCATGACATCACTGGCCCTAGCTCTGCACATGACACATGCAGGGACCCAGCGCAGCCCCCAACAGTTTTAGCTAAGACAACCTCGTAGCAGTACCGGGAAAAGCCACCCCTGGGCCAGAGGAAGCCTAGGCTAGGGGGACCCGTGATCCGACTCCGTAGAATGGCAGATCCATCTGTGCGCCATACAATATAAATGTGCCGAGAGGTTCCGAGTGCAATCCTATACTTTCGCTCTGCCAGCGCATGGGTGCTCTTGTGCCGGTCCAGTGCTGTTGCAAATGTGCTGCCAGGCACTGCAGAATCGGGCGCTGGACCAGCGCAAGCAGCAGCCCCACTGCACATACCCTTGCCCTGTGCTGCGGTGCTGCTGTCTCCTAGCATGCTTGGGATGCAGCCCGGCTGCGCTGGCCTGGCTATTCCAGCGCAGTTTAGGATTGGGCTGTCAAGCTCTGCCGCCGGTGGATCCATCCAGCGGTGTCATTCTACCGGTTCGCTGGGTGGAGTTTCTTTGCTCGCTGGGAGGGTTTCCGTGGTGATCGGCAGCGAGCACGCTGCCGATCACCAAGGAAACCCTCCCAGCGAGCAAAGAAACTCCACCCAGCGAACCGGTAGAATGACACCGCTGGATCCATCCCTTGTCCTTCGTGTCAGTCTTTCAATCAATCAATCAATCAATCAATCAATCAATCAATCAATCAATCAATCACTAGTATTTATACACCGCTTTTCAACATAAAGTTCACAAAGCGGTTTACAGGCAAATAACAACATTAAAGTTAAATGGCTCCCTGTCCCAAAAGGGCTCACAATCTAAAGGAATGGGGAACACCACCAGCAACAGCCACGAGAAAGACACTGTGCTGGGGGGAAGAGGGACAATTGCTCTCCCCCTGCTAAATATAAGAGGACACCACTTGAAAAAGTGCCTCTTGCCCAGTTAGCAGGGGTTTGAACGTTCAAGTCTTTGCCCCGGCATGTGATCGGAGGAACTCGGAAAGGAGCCAGAGGCTCAGCTTGTGCGCTGGTGAGTCCGCAACGCTGAGACCCAGGTTTTGCCTGGTGGGCCTCTTCGGAGCCTTCCACTGCGGTTGACCTCCCTTCCCCTCTGCCGCTTTTCTGCTTCCCAGAGCAAACTGCACATGGAAGGGTTCCGTAGCCTGAAGGAAGGAGAAGCCGTGGAATTCACCTTCAAGAAGTCCTCCAAGGGGTTGGAGTCCATCCGAGTGACTGGCCCAGGGGGCGTCTTCTGCATCGGCAGCGAGAGGAGACCAAAGGGGAAAAACCTCCAGAAGCGCAGGTCGAAAGGAGACAGGTAAGCCTTTCCCCAAGCAACTATCTGGCGAGTCTGCTTTGCAAGGAAGCCAGTTGGTCGGTTGTGGTTTGGGGCAGGGAAGAGATATACAGGTGCGACCTCGGGATCTGTGGCTCCAGAACCCGCAAACGGAGCTCACAATGAATGCCAGCAGATACTGAGGTTGCCATTTAAATGGGGGGAAAAAGACACCAAGCCCACATTTCTTTGCAGGGTCACCCCATTCAGTTCCCAAGCCTCTCATGGCTACAGGTAGCTCAAAATACGCACTTCCAGGTTGCGCTGAGGTCACTTGCTCTTCCTAGCATCCTCCCAGAATGCACCGCTAACACAACCCGCTGTGTCCGCACGTTTATCTCCATCACCCCGAGAGCTAGAAACTTGCTCAAAATGGTATGGGAGGAAAGAGATCTGTGGACTGCCGCCTTCAGGGCAGATGCTTAATTTCTCCTGCGCCTGATGGAACTGACCTGGATAAACACATGTGCACGGAGGCGCGGAACCTGACAGTGGCAGCCGCTGTGGCTGCCTTGAGCCCAGAGCTGAGCAGCTCCGAGAGGGATTGTGGATGGGATTGGGCGGCTGCCCTTTCTGGGCCCAAGACGCTCCCCTCAGCCTTTTAAATGGGAGGCAGATGCAGATTCCCAGGGAAAGGGCAGAAGCTCCAAGGAAAGGGCAAAGGTCAGCCGCACCCGAGGCTGAATAGCACGGACCAGTGCCCTCATTCTGTGAACATGTGTTTGCAGGATGGAGCCGTGCAGCCAGTTGGTGGGCTTTCCCTGCTTTTTTTTTTTTTTTTTTTTTTAAAGCCTTTGTGTCTTTAGCTTCTGCAGGTCCAAAATGAGGGTCGATGCCATCCCGTGGCATTGAGAGCAGGCAGAAATGTGGATCAGGTTAAAGCTTCCCTCGAGTCAAATCAGGGACCCAAAGCTTTCCGACAACAAGGCTACATTTGCCAGCCTTGTTCTTATGGCTGCCTGGAACAAGTCAGTTCCAGAAAATACACCTTAGAGCAGTGGCTCTCAGACGTTTTGGACCGGGACCCACTTTTTAGAATGGCACTTGTGTGGGGACCCGCCAGAAGTGATGTCATCAACCTGGAACTGATGTCATAGCAGGAAGTGCCATCATCAAGCAGGAAGTGCTGTCAGTGTGACATCCTCAAATGACACTCCTGGAATGCAAACAGGCATTCTTAGACGGGATGAAATGCACGATCAGGAAGCATCTTTGACAGAAAGCAAAATTTGAACAGAATATTATGTAAAAGCACTGAGCTAAAAACCATTTTTTTAAAAAAACTCACTTGAAAATTCAAACTGTTAACACTCACAAAAGGAATATAGCAAGAGTCAGGCCTGCAGCTTCCAAGATAGTTGCTCCCAGTTTTTGGCGACACACCTGACATCAGGCTGCGACCCACCAAGTGGGTGGTGGGTTATTCAAACCCACAGTTTGAATAACACTGCATTAGAGGTCTTCAGCCTTTATTTGTGCAATGACCTTAAATAAGACGGGGGCCCTACTGCTGATCCTGCCCCCTTTACTTCCCAGGATCGTCCTGCATGCCCATTTCCCCCCCCTCTTGTATCTTCACTACAACGACCCTGCGAGGTAGCAGCCTGAGCAGGGGTGGCCTTAGGAGCTGCAGGGCAAGATAGCAAAAAGAGGCTGTGCACGAATCTATCAACAAGGCAGTACGAGGACCACAACTGGATTGGGTCCAAGCCTTCTCTGGCACAAGGCGCAATCCTAGCCAACGTTCCAGCACCAAGGCAATGCAGCTCTGAAGTCAGGGAGCAAACATTCCCTTACCTTGAGGAGGCCTCCACGACTGCTCCCCCCAACTGCAGGATGCAGCACATGCCCCATTGGCACAGCTATGTCAGTGCTCGAAAGTGGTTTAGGGTTCCACCCACAAGCTTTAAAAGGTGCCATGAGCCCCCAAATGAGGCTTTTGTGACCCCATTAGGCAGAGGCGGATCTACAGGGAGGGCAAAGCTCTAAGTGTTGCAAGAACCCTTACCCTGTCATGTAAATCCCTCCTCTCCCTTGCTGCTGTAGCCAGTAAGCAACGCCAAGATGTTGCTTTTCCCTGTGAGGATTGGCTAAAACGGTGCAGGAGAGGAGTGATTTCCACTGCAAGGTAAGGCTTCTTGCAAAACTTAGAGCTTTGCCCTCCCTGAGATCTGCCTCTGCCGTTAGGGTCACGACCCACAGGTTGAAGAACACTGGTACACACGGTGTATTTCACAATGGGAGAAAGATATTTGCAATCTTTTCAGCTCATTTGCAATCTTTTCAGCTCCGGGACCTCTCTCTCTCTCCTTCAGTCCTCCTCTACCCCCCACATACCTGTCTTTTCCTTTTACAGTGGTGGTTGTTGAACAACAGGGATCTCCCCTCTTGTGGACAGCTGGCTGGGTTTTTCCAGAGCAGGGCTGCCCCCTGGTGGTGTTCAGATGCATGTTTTTTTCATTCCTTACACATGCTTAATTAGGGCCAGTGTGCACCGGCCAGTTGGAGGATGACCTACCTCCAGTCCCAGCCCCACACGACACATGCAATTAACTCCAGACAATTAGGGAAACTATCTCCATGTTTTGGGGCCAGGGTGTGCGCACACCAGGAGTGCCCTTGACTGTTAGGGTGGCTTTAGAAGTAGGTTTAGTAGGTTTCTTCTGGATATATAACATGATGCAGAACCTGCATTTCTTTAGCTGTGCCTCTGGTTGAGTTAATGAAATCCACCTTTGTGCAGTTGTGTTTTCTTTTTCCAGTTAATTGACCATAACGTTTGAAACACAGTGTGTTTCATTACATTCCTTATGAAATTACCTTTCCAATGATATGGATAATACCATCACAAATACAAATTTTTTCCAAAAGGTTTCCAAATTTTGTACCACTAGTGGTGTCAAACACCCTGCCATCGAGGGTGCCATCCAGTGTGGTCCACACCCTAGTGATGCCACTGTTCCCCCACCCTGGGAAGTTAAGCAGGGTGTGTGCAGATCAACCCTAACCCTTAAGAAGTAATGCGGCAGAATTGAAGCTAGGGGGCGGGCTTAGCGGCCATGTTTTTGAACTCAAAACAATGCTGATTCCAAGCATTTCAGATTGCTTTGCGCGTACTGTTTAGGACTGAATAGTTTACTCCTGAAATAAAAACTTACCAAAATAAAAACGTGTATTATTCTCGTAGCCCGCTACGCCGCCTGTGCAAGAGCTGAGCCGCCGGCTTGGAACCGAGGCACGCAAAAGGCGTGCGAGTGGCGTTTCTCTAATCTCAGCCCTGGTTTACGCATGGGTTGCTGCCGGCTTACACAACCACCGCGGCTCGGATTGCACTATTTTGACAGACTTATTTTTTGAAATCTACACAAGCAAAAATAAAACGGTCATGCCCCATAAAAAAAAATTCTGTACTCACTGAACAGTAGTTTTATTGAACCGATGTAATGTGAATACACGAATCTTTCCGTGGAAATTAAATCCCATTTTTCGTACAGCGATTCGCACACCTGTATGCAGAACACGCAGGCATGCTTAAAGAGGTTGAAATTAACTTTTACATGCGTGCAGGGAGAGTTTTATTCGTGAATTCGTGGCAATTCTCCTCCTTCGCGGCGATGATCTGAGTCAGCCATATTGATAGACCCATGGCTTCAAGAAAATGACGTCATGTCCTCTCCAGTGTATACCTCCATGGTGCAGATAGTGAGGCCCTCCCTGGAGCAAAACAATCTGGCCACCTGAAGCTGAAGCTAGACTGCAGGGCCTCAGGCCCTGGGATGGAGGGTCCTTTCTCCTGGCTCTTAAAGAGACAGTGCCAGGCTTCCTGCAGCCTTCAGCTACCCCCCCCCCCTTTTTCTTATGCTTGCCGCTTTTAAGGATAAATTTCTGGCTCCCAATTTATGGTTCAAAAGAAAGGTTTATTGTCATATTTGCAAATATGGGTGGCAAGCTAATGCCAAACAGAACAAGCTGCATACCACACCCTTGCACAAAATGGGTGCAACAATTTATACTACTGAGGCGGAGTTCCTTACTGTACCTTCATTGGTTATTGCCCAGCCAACTGCTAGCACTCATGCAGAATAATTTACTTCCCCCCTTCCTCCTTCATATGTACACCCCTCCTTTGCACATGCTTTCACCCACGATCATTAGGCTCATCACGCTTGCGCACTGTCACATAGCTTTCTTGCTATGGTCAGCTGCAATTTGTTATCTGCCTTTGAGAAACTGAGGCCTAAAACGAAACTTTTGGGCCCTGTCCTATGTCTTTTGTTCCCAACTCTCTTTTTTTTTTAATCAAGCAAGTTTTATTAAAATTTTATAATCATAAAGACATAGGTAGGAACAATTAAGACAAAGGATAGGAAGACAAAGGATCAAACATTAGGAGTGTTGAGAGAGTTCAGAGAGTTGCTTAGCATAAAATTAACATCATAGCTATAACAATTTCCATCTGGAAGGATATAAACCATCACATAAAAATGCCTCTATCTTTCACCATTAATTCCAGTTCTTAATAAATTCAAGAAAAGCTAACTTGATCCGAAGCCAAAGTAAACATTACATATAAGTGTATAGCTCTAATTTCTAATTAAAAGCCAATAGCATCAAAAGTATATCAGAAGGAGAAGAAAAAAAGAAGCTGAGAAGTAAAGCTTTCAATATTCATTCATAACGCTATCTTATATATTTCAAGCATTTTCAACTGAATTTTAAACTTCAATTTCTCGCACATATTTCTATATAAACGCATGTCTGTATAATTCAAATAATTATATGCCTCTAGCTAAAACGCCTGGTATTGTCTTAAACCTTCAATTGGGTCTTAATAATTCTTTCATTTATCAACACAGTCTGAATTATCTAAATTCAGTCTGTAAGTCTGAATTATCGCGTACTTAAAAGAAAAATAATAATCCAAAAGTCGCTTCAAAGCTATAATCTTGACGCGAAGGTACAAATTTACAGTCTTTGCTTATCTAAAATCAAGACCCAATATAAGCTATCTTTTTGTCCCATACAACAAAAAAGAAAAAACAAAAAAGTACCACATCTTGAAACTATCCTAACCCTTCCAATAAATCTTAATAATTTCTTTATCTTTCTGAAATGAAATCTTTAAATATAAGCTTGAATTATCACGTACTTAAAAAACAAAAACAAAAAAAGGAGAGAAGGATCAAAAGGTTTACAGTATAATCTTGACGTAGAAATACAAGCTCATAAATCCCATTCATTTCTAAAATCACAGCCCAGTTATAATAGCAAAAAATAAAAAAGAGAAACATCTCAGAATCCACATCTTATTATTTCCCTTATTAACATCGATTTATCTTTAACACAAAGTTTTAAACATAATTTACCCATTCTTCAAATTTCTCCACTCTTTCCCTTCCAAAACCAAATTAAGATGTTTAGAAAAGACAGCAAATATCTAATTAAGTGGTGTTCTTTGCTCCCACTCAAAGAACCTCAACCCACAGACTCTTGCCACCAAAGCCTGTGAGTTGAAAATAATGTCTCTATGTGCCATCAGTTCCTTTCCAACCTCCTTCAAACGCCAAAGAAAACAAACAAACAAAAAACACTTCATCTTGGAGTAGAGGGGAATCAAACTTTTCATATTAGCCTATCCAATTCTTCTTCAATTTGTTAGGGATTCCAAAGTTCCTTCAATCTGAATCAATGTGGATTCTTCACTTGTTTTTAAAGTCCAATTTACCATATTTGTTCTTAGAGTTCTTAAAGTCCGATTATAAATCTCTCCTCTTCTCTGTCGCCCGACGCTATTTTCAATCTGTTGCGCAGCAAGAAATTCAAACAGTTCTATCTTCCATTCCAGAACAGAGTGCTCAATATAATTGCAAACTTCTCTTGCTTCATGAAAAAAGACAGATGAAAGGAAAAGCAGAAAAAAAAATGCATCTCAGTGAGTGATCTTGTCTTGTAGTTTAGATGAGATGGATTCAACCTCACTGTTTTCACTGGCCCGCTGCGAAGTTGCAGATGCAATTAACGCCTCGTTGTTACCTTCGTAAATCATTCTCCTTGCCAGTTTTCCTCCAAAGTTGACTTCACTAGGGCTCATGAAGTCCTTCCAGCAACCTTTCAGATGTAATCCATCAGCCTTTCGCGATATTTCCCCTCTCCAAACGAAACTGCCAGGATGGTCTGCCAAGCAGAAATTTCTTAAGTTCCCCGGTTACGAGCCAGGCGCCATCCACCTCCAATTGGCCATTTTGGAGGCTAGGCGCCAACGGTTCACCACTAGCCCAGCTCTTCTGCTGAAAAGCTAGCCCCGAATCTCTACAGAGGTCCGGGAAAAGAACAAAAGCTTCAGCCATTCCCCGTCAGCCGACAAGGAGCAGCTGCCATCCGGAAGCTCCGCCCACCCTCTCCTCTTTTGTTCCCAACTCTCATGCCCCCTTATTGGGCTAGCCTTGACCTGAGAACACCAGCTAACTTACTTCATCAACTACCTCTTTGCTTTTACCCCTTACGTCAGGCATTATATTTTAGTGTTGGGGGTTCCAAATTATCACGATCATCTTCATATTTCACACCGCCTTCTTGCGGCCCAAAATGGTTTCCATCGCGGGAAAAGCATTTAAAAAGGCAAACAAACAAACGAGAGAGTATGAGGATCATCCTTATTACACCTGCGCAGGCGGGCCAATCTCCTTGCCCTACTCTGCAGGCAGAGAAAAAGGCAAAGGCATACAATTCTAAATCATCTTTATATCCTTCTCCCCCCCCACCCCAAGCTGCTGCTTGGTGGAAAACTACTACACAGGGGCTGGGACATGAGAAGCTCTGTGTCAATTGAGAATATGGCCTTGAGAATATGCTGTGACCATTTTGATAAGGAAGGAAGCTCTGCTGGCTTGAACCAGTTCTCTATCTATTGTGAGGGCTAGCAGCACTGGATAGAGAAGGTTACAGGCAGGGGCAAATGAGTGAAAACAATGAGAGCAAAGAGAGAAACAGTTACATACTTCAGCAGCTTTAGACGAGTGACTAAGCAAAAGACTTAAGATGGCTGCACTTTGGTTCGACGGCAACACTTCCTTCAGCCGACACGCTCCCTTTGCCTTATGCTTGCCACCTTCTTTCCTCTCCCCAGATGCTACAACTGCGGTGGCCTGGATCACCACGCCAAGGAATGCAAGCTCCCACCCCAGCCCAAGAAGTGCCACTTCTGCCAAAGCACTGCCCACATGGTGGCCAACTGTCCCGTCAAGACGCAGCAGTCCCCCGGCTCTCAGGGAAAACCCGCCTACTTCCGGGAAGAGGAGGAAATGCACAGCTCGCCTCTTCTTCCTGAGACGCGGGAGTGATGCCCGGCGGCCATGCCCGGGGGGGGGGGGGGGTCGACCGGATCCACAGGCTTCAGAGCATCAAGTCAGCAACCAACAGGGAGCAGTGAACAGCCTCGGCCTTCGGGCTTGGGGGGGCAGGTATTGGGCAGGGGGGCAGCAGCTCTTACGGGGAGCGTTTAGCAGAGGGAAACCCTGGACAAACCAGACCCTTCTCCTCTTTCCTGTGTGGGAGGAGTCCGGGTGTCCTCTGCTCATGGGTAAGTTCCAAGAAACTGGGGAGGCGGCAACACCTTCATCAATCCAAAGACGGTTCTGGGGTATCTGAATAATAACCAAAGCGGGATAGTTTGGATCTGAGGGCGGGGTGATGGAAGCACATGGGCAAGAAGTCATGTCACTCTGTGCACACTCCAGCCATTATGGGTGCATCCCTAAAGAAATGCTTCAACATCACAGCAACATCAAGGCATTAAGGGAACGTTAGAGCTAGCCACAAAAATAACCGGGAAGATCTTCTCTCCCCATGAAATGGCAGGTCCTGAGGAATGTGGAGAGTGCTTGGCTCCTAGCTCAGTGCTGCCCTTTTTAGGCCTCTGGGGGTCACACACAACGCCACAGCCCTTGACTTTCTGCCCAAAGCCTCTCCCACCCGCCCATATCTGAGCGGAGACCCACGGAGTCCGTGCTGAACAATGCAGGCCTCAGGCTTTGGCGGAAATGCTGGCTGGTTTGTGGTGCCGATATGGGGCCATGCGCGTCTTAAACCTGCACATGGAACAGGCCTCACGTCCCAGCCCTTGCCTATCTTGGGGATAGCCCTGTTCCTTAACTCCTACTCCACGGGTGACCACAGTTAGAAAATAAGTGTGCATGCACAGCATGCAGTTTGTCCAACTTGGAACATGTCTGGTATCCCAGAAGCCTTATGGAGATTCCATCTCCCCATCTCCCGACACAATCCCAAATGCCTATTTTAAGCACAAGGGCTGTGAGGTTCAGTTTTTGGTTTTGAGTCTCCCCCCCCCAAAAAAAAAATCAGGTAAGAGCTGCTGCTCCTTTGCCCTGCCTCATCCCCCCCACTTTTGCCTTTAATTTATTTCGTTCCCGCGGACAGCTGGACTTGCCGTGCGAGACATGGGGGGAGAAGGTCTCCCTGTCTGCTCTGAAGCCGTGATGTGAGACCTGCACTACGATGTGCGTGTATGACGTATCTTATTGGGTTTCCTTCCTTTCCTTTCCTTTTAGTCCATTTTTTTAAAGTATAAATATTCTGTTGTGTATTTTTGTATATTTTAATCTGTCAAAGGGGGAAAAAAAAGGAAGAGGAAGAAGAAAAAAAAGGACATGCCTCCTGCCATGTATTCTCAGGTATTCTTGTACATCTCAGGGATGGAAGAACCTCAGCAGCCCCTCGACAGACTGGAACTGTGCATGTGGTTCATTTTTCTGCTGTTACATTGAACAGTGCGACAAGCAAGGAGCCCGTTTGCAAATTGTAGCTCTGCCATGCCGCCCGCGTGTATCCAGTGGGCCGATGTTTTAGACACTGTGTTCGAATAGATGCTTCTTTCCATTTCTCGGTAGTTCTGGGGGGAGAAGTTAATTTGGGGGCACAATCCGGCAGAACGCTTTCCTGCGCTTGTCCGGCTCCCATCCCACTTTAAATGGACTTCCACAGGACAAGCGCCCTACTGGATTGTCTGTAAACTGTTTAGCGTTCAATGTCCTTAGATTGCTTAGCCGCTAAAGAATAAAACCGACCATGGGTGGAGCTGCCTGCGCCAGAAACGCTGCAAGTTAAATGTGTGGCCAGATGTGTCACTTGGACCACTGGGGGCCAGGAGCATAGCTACAGGGGGCGGTGCAGTAGTTTTGCAGGCACTGCCACACACCGTGTGTGGCCCCTCCCACTTATACGGCAACACGCCGTAAGTGACTCTCCCACTCACCATCAGAACCATTCTGGGCAGTGACAGCAACTTGCCGTCAGAACCATTCCGGGTAGTGACAGCAGTGCAGTTGCCGTCACTGCCCCAAATGGTTCTGATGGCGAGTGGAACAGCCACTTATACGGCGTGGCGCGGTGCCTGCAAAACTACTGCACCGTCCCCTGCAGCTACGCTACTGCTGGGGGCAGTTTCTCTTTTGAATGCTCCTGCATGAAACACACACCTACCTTTAAGGGTTAAACTAGCACAGCAGAGGTTAGGGAATGTTGAGCTAAAGAACGCGCCAACATGGCATTCGCCTCAGTGGCCTCAAGTAGTACAGTCCGTCCTTTTACCAGTTGTGGACCTGGGGGGCAAAGGATTCACAAGCCACTTCCTGGACTGGCACGGCTACCAAGTACCACCCTCCCCTTCTTGGAGAGTGGGCAGTGCTTGGTAGCTGAGCGAAGCTGCTCCAGGAAGCGGCTTCCGTGGCTAGAACTAGCCATGGAAGGCACTCCCCGGAGCAGTGCTCCTATCAAGCGGCGCCCAACCCTTCTCAAAGGGTGGCCATGCATGGTAGCCATGCAAAAGCATTCTGGGGGTGGTGGGGGTGGTAGCGGCACCCCTGCCTACTACCGCCTTCTGCCGCCTGCATTGTCCAGTAACAAGGGGGTAATTTTTCGGTGGTCCAGCGAACTGAAGAACTTTAGACTGCAGGCGGGACAGTGGCATTATTGAATGCTCCTCACAAGAAGAAAACTAGCACCGCAAGCAGGGTGTGGGCTGTTTGAGAACCTTTCTCCTTGATGTTCTATCGACATGCTTACTTGCGAGGAGGGTGTGTTGGTTTTAACATGCAGAAGCATTCAAAAAAGGTGTCTCCGGGTTCATGGTCCGCCCCCTCCAAATGGGAGGGCATTTAGGGGGGCCCTGGTTGCAGCAAGAGGTACCCCGGACCTGCAAGCACTAATTGGCCTTTTCTATCCAGTACGGCTGGGCTCAAGTCCAAGCTAGCTTCAGGTTGTGCCCTCAAGTGTCCCGGTGTCGGGAACGAGGGCGTTTTGCTTGGTAGAGTTCCACGCAGGTAGCGAGATCTGGAGGGAGGGAGGGAGTGGAAGAGGAGGCCCCTTAAAAAACCAGGGAGGAAAAGGACACGGGGAACCTCTTGCAGTGAGAAGTGGTGTAGCTAAGAAGGTGCGGGGGGGTGTCAGTTGCCCTCAGTACCATGCCTTGGGGGCTGGGGGGTGCCTTTCAGAAGCCTCCTGAAGGCCCAGGGAGGCTGTGCCCAACATCCCCGAGCCTTAGAAGGCATTAGAAAGACACTCCCAGTTTTACTGAAAACCTCCGACACTCCCGGTGCAATCCTAACCTGGAGTTAGGCCGGCACAAGTTAGGCCAGCAAAGTTTGCCTGGCACGAGGGCCACCCACCGTAAAGTGCATTTGGACCGCTCTCAGAGTCAGGGAGGATGGCTCGTGTCTGTGTGCCGGCCTCTCTGACTCCGAGAGTGGTCCAAACATACTTTATGATGTCCCTTGCGCCGGCCCAACTTTGCAGGCCTAACTGTGCCGGCCTAATTCCAGGTTAGGGTTGCACCCTCCTTCTGAGGCATAGGGAGGCCTCCCTGCGCCTCAGCACTTCCCAGGCACCCCTGGGGGGGTGTTAAAATTTTTTTGCCCCTGTGTGCCAGATCCCTTAGCTATGCCACTGATGAGGGGCAGTGATGGGAGGAGACTGCACAGCTCCACCAGCAGGCAGGAAGCGGAACTGCGTTTAGTTTGGCATCAAAGTGACCAACTTTTGTGATCAGTGTTGAGGGGAACAGAAGGACGCCCACGTAGAATGTCGATCTCTGGTGCATCTACCTGTGGCCAACATTCGACCCCAAGGAGTCAAGTTTCCTGACTCAAATGAGCACCCGGGGGGGGGGGGGGGGACACATCCATTTCTCAAGGAACTGCATGGCTTGTTGTCTTTTTTTTCTTAATCAGTGCTTGCTCCCCTTGGGAGTCCTGTATATTTTCCCTTTCAGTGTTACCTACAAACATTGTGCCTGTGATGAGAAGCCTCTCAGGCTGGAGGTCACAATACAAAATGATCAGGGAGCTACAGAATAGACGTGGGATACGGGCTCTTGTTTCCTACCTCCCCGGAGTGGTGGTTGCAGTGAGGCAGTGGGAAACCTGCAGCCTGTAAGGTTGGAAGTGGTGGGGGAGAATCTCCACATATCTACCTCAGGACGAGTCCTCTGTGTCAATGGGGCCAAATGCAATAGAGTTGTTAGGTCGCTGGCTCCAGCTTGATTCCACTCTCTGGAGCGCAACAGGCAGCCAAATGCTGCCCCTTCAAGCTCTGGATCTGTCTCAGAAAATCAAGTGGCGTGTTCCCCCACATCCCCTTCTAGATATGTGTACATATGTAAATCTTTCTGGTTTCTTTCCAGTTTCCTCTTTGATAATTGTTTACAAACTGAAGAGAAATAGCCAAAGCATGTGATAGGGATTTGCAGTTCGGGGGGGGGGCAGGGGATCCTTTTTGCCCCTCCCCACTTTGCAATTCTGCCAAGTGAGAGCTGAGGTCTAAGGAGCCTCTTGGTGGAACTCCTGGGATAAGGGGCCTTCTGGAATAGCAATGTTGGGCCACGAGAACCAGCCTTCCCATAGCCCTATTGCAAGAAGGCAACTCTGCCCTCTAGAGGCCTGATTTGGTTTGGTGCATCCCAGAGATTTGCTCTTGCAAACCAGTTCCTAGGACACCTTCTGCTCCGTCTTGCAAGGAACCGCTGCTTGGAACGGGTTGTTGTGAGCCTGTCGATCCAGGGAAGGGACACTATGCATTGTGTGTGGGGGGGGAAACAGTGTGAATTGCATGCAGGCAAACGCCGTGCCTGCACTCAGGGTCACTGTGGATGGAGCGGGGGGCACTGAATGTAGCGGGGTGGGGAGGGGGGGGCAAGGACTGCTTGAGCGGCAACATGATTGTGTACGAGGAAGACAAGCGAATGTAACGCCATGTTTACTGCTAGCAACCAAAGCGTGTTTTTATGTCAAACTCTTGAATTTTTATGGAGGGGGAGGGGCTGTGGGAGGGGGATTGTGGGGAGGGGGGTCTTGGGGAGAGGAGTCGTCGTGCCTGGACTGCCGGGCTCTGCCCTGGCGAGCTGCTCCAACCGATTACGCCTTGCAGTGAAGTCAAAAGAGTTCCCGTCGCTGCATGTTTTTCCCCTCTCCGATTTTCAATTTTGTACCAGTTTATGGAAAATGATGGAAACAAATAAAGTGGATGGATGAATGGATCGTTGTTCTCGGTGCTTCTCTTCCTTTCAGGCCAAGGCGATGTGTGTGGGTCGCAGGCGGGGGGCCTGGAAGTGACTTGCTCCAGCGTCACCACGGATTTCCCAGGCAAGAGCGGTTTGTGCAGGCAACGCCCTGCCGTGGAAAGCTCTCGAGTGGGACACAGACACACCGCTCTCTCCGTTAGGCACTATGAGGCCAACTGCCTTGGGCAGCAAGCAGATTTCAGTGGGCTCCCCCAGAGGCGAATCTAGGTACGTGCAAGTAAGGCACATGTCCTGGGCACCACACGAAGACAGCGAGAGCCTCTAAAGGAGAAGGGAGGGGGCAGCCGGATCGCAGGCTGCCAAAACGCTGGTGGCGCTGGTGACGGTGACCAGAAATGGACAGGGGCAGCAGGATTGCGAAGTTGCCTCCTAAAGACACCGTTAAAAACAGAACAAGAGAGCAATAGGGCAAGGGACGTGGTGGCGCTGTGGGTTAAGTGGCTGCTGATGGGCTTTCTGATCGGAAGGTTGGGAGTTCGAGACCGGGTGACGGAGTGAGCTCCCGTCGCTTGTCCCAGCTCCTGCCAACCCAGCAGTGCCAAGGCACGTAAAAATGCAAGTAGATAAATAGGGACCACTTCGGTGGGAAGGGAACAGTGTTCCTTGCGCTACGGCATAGAGTCACACCAGCCACATGACCACGGAAGCTTGTCCTCGGACAAAGGCCGGCTCTTCGTCTTGGAAACGGAGATGAGCACCGCCCCCTACAATCGGTCACATTTGGTCGACTCGTGGGGAAACCTTTACCTTTACCTTACCTCCTAAAGACACCATGAACAAGAACAAGAGAGCACTAGAAAGGAGCAGACAGAAGCTTGAGGGCCAGATTCAGTTGGTGGGGGGGCACCCTCCACTGCTTGCTGCTGCTCCCACTTCTTCAAGTGGACAAGGAAGAGGGGGGCGGAGGGGAACAGGAAGTGTGGAGAGCGCGAGAGAAAGTGGGAGGAGCAGAAGCCTGCACAGCAGTGGGAGCTGCGATTCCCCTGCCCCGCCCCTTAAGGAGAAACAGGCAGGGCTCTTCAGGCTGGGGTGTTGCAACTGAGGGGGGACATGATGTGAGACATATAAAATTATGCATGGAAGGGATAGAGTTGAGGGATGTTCTTCTCCCTCTCTCACAACCCCAGAACCAGGGGGCATCCACTGAAATTGAGCGGGGGAAGAGCTAGAATGGAGAAAAGGAAATACTTTTTTACCCAGCGGGTAATTAACCTGTGGAACTCCTTGCAACAGGAGGTGGTGATGGCGTCTGGCCTGGGTGCCTTTAAAAGGGGACTGGACAGGTTGATGGAGGAAAAGTTCCTCACAGGCTACAGGCCATGATAGGTGGTGCAACAACCCCCTTACCTTTGGTCCTTTGGCTCCTTCAGACTGCCAGGTGCAAGGGAGTAGCAACAGGATGCAGACACTTTGCTGTCTCGTGGGCTCCCTGAGGCATCTGGTGGGCCACGGTGAGATACAGGAAGCTGGACTAGATGGCCCATGGCCTGGCCTGATCCAGCAGGGATCTTCTTAAATGGCGCCCCTTAGCGGCCGGCAAGACCCTCGTCCTCCGCTGGCGCGAGGCGCGTGCAGTGATGCTGGAGAACCTCCAGTGTAGCGTCCTGGGTTGCCGGGCAACGGGAGTGACGGGCCCGGGCGGGAAGAGGGTTGAGCCACACACCAGCTGCAACTAGAGAGCGCCCTGCCGAGGAGGATGTGGCGGGGACTGGCTGGGGTGGGTCCCTGCGGGGGTGGGCTGGCTGGGGTGGGTCCCTGCCTGGTCGAGTCAGCCCCAACGCCGCCTTCCTTGCTCTTTCCAGAGCCACGCGAAGGGCTTTCGTCTCCAGGAGGCGGGAGGTCCTGTTCCCTCCAGGAGCAGACTGGCAGGAGGGCTCAGCCTCGAGGGGAGTCCCCCCCCTTGCGCTCCCTCCCTAGCAGACGAGACTCCCCCCGCCAGCCCACTCCTTTGCCAGAGGGGGGCTCCTTTGCCTCCTTTTTTTTTTTTTTTTTTGCAGAAGCCAGCATCAGCTGAAGTGTGCCTTTGGGCCGGACACTGGCATTTCTGCCCCTCCCTGTGTGTGAGGGGTGTGTGTGAGCCCTGCAGTGCTCTGTGCTGACCCCTCAGGCTTTCCTCCCAGCGCTCAGGTTGCGGCTTTGCTGGTGTGCAGGTGTAACCCAGCCCCGGCTGGAGCCTCTCCCAGTTGCCCCCCTCCGCACCCCCCAGAATTGGCTTTGTTGCCATTGCAGGTGTGAGCAGGCTGGTGCCCCGACACAGCCGAGGTGTCGGCGGTGAAGCAGCTGGCCTCCGACAGGCTTCTGGCCCCAGTCCCAAAAGCAACACGCCTCGATCTGTCAGCAGGTGCTGCTCTCCCCACACCCAGATCCTCCCAGGCAGGTGAGGAAGTGAAGCGAAAGCAAAGCGCTCCTGGCTACAAAACGTCACTGGCAGGCCGGGGGCCGCAGTCTTGCGTGGCCTTCTGCAGAGGTTGGCCTCCCCTCCACGACTTCCAAATGGCCCTGAGGACCGAAGGACCCCCACGTTCCCCACCAGGGGCTGCCCCAGCGTCCAAGAAAAGGGGCCTCAGGAGACGACTCTCTCGCTTCTTCTCGAGGAGCGAAGTGAGCCTGGGAGAGCGGCAGAGCGGCAGAAACGATGCGGGCTGGTCCAGGTTGGCAGCCGCCAAAGCCCCTCTGGACAGATGTGATGTGGCCAAGAGAGAGAAGAGCAGCAGCAGAGAGCCAAGAGCTTTCGGAAGGTGATTCTCCGGAGACGGGACGGGAGACACCCCCTGGGTGGGAACAGACAGTGGGCTTGTGTGCGTGGGTGGATGGGTGGGTGGTTAGCCAGGTTTGGGAAATACAAATGTAAGGGGGTGTTTGGTGCACATCAGAAGCGTTTCTACAGGGATGGCAAAGCTCTAAGTTTTGCAAGGAGCCTTACCCTGTCATGTAAATCCCTCCTCTCCCTTGCTGCTGTAGCCAGTAAGCAACGCCAAGATGTTGCTGTTCCCTGTGAGGATTGGCTAAAATGGTGCAGGAGAGGAGTGATTTCCACTGCAAGGTAAGGCTTCTTGCAAAACTTAGAGCTTTGCCCTCCTTTAGATCTGCCTCTGGTGCACATTTTTGTGTTGGGGGAGCAGACGTGTTTGTAACCAATAATGCTCGTGTGTGTGCAGCCAGGTTTGCTTCCCCAGAAGAGGGTCAGAATAGTTGGATTAGTTGTAATTCCGGTGCTGACTCAGAGCGCAATCCTAACCTGGAGTTGGGCCGGCACAGTTAGGCCAGCAAAGTTAGGCCAGTACAAGGGCCACCGTAAAGCGCATTTGGACCACTCTCTGAGTCAGGAAGGATGGCACAGGTCTGTGTACTGGCCTCTCTGACTCCGGGAGTGGTCCAAACATCCTTTATGGTGTCCCTTGTGCAGGCCTAATTCCAGGTTAGGATTGGGCTCTCAGTTGCTTTCCTGTTCCAAACCAGGGCCGGCTAGCGCAGGGCCTTTAGCACACTTTAGAAAGCGACCCTAAATTAAAATAAATACACATAAGTATTAAAACATAAAATGATTTACTTGCATAGGAAGCTAATTCAGTTTTTTTTTTTCATTTGCTATAGGATTGAGCCAGTGGTAAGGTTAAATCTGAATGGAATTACAGTATTTATTCATATCATGTTATTAATTGCGTCCATAATGATCGTGTAGCATGCAGCTCCCCAGACATGTAAACCTCAGGGGTTTTGGATCATGGGATGCCAATTTCACCCGTGATAGCTTGCAAGCATTTAGTGCAGGGCTCTTGAAAATGTGGGGGGCTGTAGCATAGTAGGTTAATCTGGCACAGGCTTGCACAAGTGGTGCACAAGTGGCACCTTGAAGACTGACAAATTTCTGCAGAATCTTTCATAGTGGGCCACTGAGTGCTTCATGGGTGAGCCACTGACTGGATATTACTTGCATGCACCTGTATGAAGCTTCTGCTGGAATTCAGGTTCCAGCAGACTGCAAGGCTCTTTGTTCCTGCTGTAGCAGGTGGTCACGGCTACCCCTCTGGAGATTATTTATTTTTTAATTTATTTTTAAGAATTTCCCATGCTGAAGCAAATGCCCAAGGCGGCTTCCATGGGCAGGCTAGTCTAAACCACCATTTTTCAATGGGTTTTTTACAACCAAACAGTACTCTGCGATTCGCCAAATCCTCAGTCCCAGATGTAGCCTTCACAGTGTGGTTCTCTCCTCTGGCCGCATGACAGCGAGCTTCAGCAGGTGATCGTAAGTACGATCGTCAGTGATCGTAAGTCCATTGCTTAGAAGCATGCGGGACAGAGCGGTATGCCAGTGTTGGGACACATGTTTGTGTAAGCAACCCGGAGCGCTGACCTGCTCTGTCGGGAGGGGTGTGTGCACGCAAAGTGCTTTGAACATCCTGAAGCTGTGTAGAAATGCCAGGTATGATTGCGAGGAAGGCACATGCATGTGTCAATGTGTGTGCCAATTGCAGGGGTGTGTTTCTGAGGCTGGATGTGCTGGTATTTGGGACCAGCAAGTGAGCTTTTGTGGAGTCTAATAATGCATGTTTCTACATGTGTTTGAGGGAGCAGGTATGTGTGCATATTTCATGTATGTGAAGGAGCGCGCATGTGCATGCCACAGTTATGGTGTACATGCATGTGCAAGCTGCCTCCAGTGAGGCAAAGGTGAATGTTGTCACCTTTTATATCTCCTCCCCCTGCTAAATCATATAGGTTTCAAAATCTCTCCATCCTATCCTGATCCTAAGAGGATATATGTTCTTTCAGCATATAGTTCAGTGGGTTTCATTTACTGGTAAATCTGCTAGAGATCACAGTCTTATGGCCCAGCCATTGGTGTGGTAGTGGTAGGGGCTGGTCAGGATGGGGATTGGGTCAGGCCAGGCCAGATTAGTTTGGCTGCTACAAGGGCCACTGTCAAGTTTGTTTGGACCACTCTCAGAGTCGGGGAGGATGGGGCACTCTGTGTGCTGGCCTCTCTGACTCTGAGAGTGGTCCAAACATACTTACCGGTGTCCCTTGTGCCAGCCAATCTTTGTTGGCCTAGCTGTACGAGCCTGAATCTGGTTAGGATTGCACCCCCCTCTTATTTACTTATTTATATGCTGGTAGAGTATCCATTATCCAGACTGCTCAGGTTGAAAGTTCCTTCAGATAGTAATGGATTTTTTCAGATTTCAGAATCTGTAATCCTTGGCACTGTTTCTTGCTGCTTGTAGCAGTGCACACCTCCTGCAAGTATCGAGAAGGCAGGGTGCCCACGTGCTTCGATTTTCGAGTTGTCCGGATAATCTACCCCCTCCTTCTCTGCTTAGATTTCTTGTCAAAGACAAAAGAAGGTGTACACAAATTACCTCTGAAAATTCCATTTCACTGGCTGTATCTTTTTTTAGAACTGTTTTATTGATGTTTTTCACACATGCACACACGCACTGGGTAGGTGTCAGTCTGGTTTTGTACAGTGGGCTTTGTGAGGTCACCTGTGAACATTTGCTGGCCAATGTTGCTCCGTTTCGCCTCCCTCCGCGCATGCCAGCGTCCTCTGTGAAGGTGTGCCCTCCTCTGTTTGCATTTCAACAGGAGCTGTTTCAGGAAACGGCCCCAGGGAGTGCTGGAGGGATCATCTTTCAATGAACAATTATGTCATTCTGTTTTTGTCCCCTCCTTGGATTTTTTTGCTGTGCTTCCTCTCAGCTCAGAGCAAGCCCAGCCTGAGCCCTGCCTCCTGTTGCGTGCACGACAGAAGCACCACGTGGATCTCCAGCCTGCTGCCCTCTGCCTTGACAGCGTCCGGATGGTGTGTGGCCTCCTGATCAGATGGTCACAGGCACTTGGGGTTGTGCAAGAGACGTTTCTGCGTGGCTCAAGCCCAGGCTGCTGCAGAGTGTGTGTGTGTGTGCCTGAAACAACCACACAGCCTGGACCAGTGGACCAATGGTGGCTCCTTCCCCTTTATTCATTGCCTTCCTCCCAGTTCGACACCATACTTGATTGGCCCAGGCTTTGTGCTTGCTCCATGTAGACACCCACTCCCCAAGGGCTGCCACATCACTGCAAGACTCGTGGGAAGGGAGTCACCGGAGAAATGTATTGTTGAATGGGTGGCTCGGTTTCCTTGCTCAATTCAGGGCATGAACTTGCCGTCCGCTTGGAGCCCTTCTGTGATCTGGCTAGCATAGAGCAGTGGCTCCCAAATTGTGAGCTGTGGCTCCCTGGGGAACTACGAAAACTGCGCAGGGTAGCCACAGAATCCTTGCGAAAACCCTGCCATCCTGTACAATGTGTGGGTTCGTAGCCCTAATGGGGATTCACGACCCATGGCCCTGTAGGTCAAGGAAGCCGCCAGTCGAAAGTTTGGGAATCACTAGCATAGAGAGAGATCCAGGGCCAGGTGGTGAGTGGGCAGCCCTGCGTTTGAGGAATAAGGAGATGGTGCCAGGTGGCCTTTTTCTGCCCCCTAAACTCTAAGGCCATACGATTAACGTACAGCAGTGTTTCTCAACCAGTGGTACACGTACCACCGATGGTATTTGAGATGCTGTTTGGCAGTACGCATGGGACTTCTTGACACCCACCGCCTGTGATGTGACAAGCAGCAATAGGAGGCTCAGCTATGGTGCGCAGAGCTCCAGCATGTGCTTTTTGCACGGTGGGAAATGTCCTCCCATCCAGTCTTAGCCTCTTGCCAGTCTTTGTTGCATCACGTCTGGCCTTCCAACTGGGAAGTAATTGGCAATAACATCATCGCCAGTTACGTCCAGACATCCTTCCAATAGGTGGACCATGCAAAGGGGTGTGACAAGGGACAAACCTTGAGAAACACTGATGTAGTGAGTACCGTGACTGAAGGTCAACTCGTAGAGCAGCTCAGTGTCCTGAGACTTTGAGGTGCAAGGGGTGGAGCAGGAATGTGGGCATGGCGGGTGCTGAGGTGGGGCCTGGTGGGGTAAGGGTGGAGTTATGGTGGCCTGCTGGGTCCACATCTAAAAGCCCATGGCTTTGTGCATGGTCCTAGGGTGGATTTCTACCTCAAGGAGCAGGTTGGTCCCCTGAACCGCTTGGGGTGTAACTTGTGTGCTGGCCCCAGAACTTACGTGCAAGAATTCTCATGCAAACCTGCATTAGCTGCATGAATGCTTGCTTGCTCACCAGGCATTGCTCAGTAGCGCATGCGAAGGCCAAGAGGGAAACCAAACATGTTTTAACCCCCCCCTGAAGGCATTATGAAGCCTGTTAAATGCACACCCATGCACGCACGCACGCACGCACGCACACACACACACACACACACACACACCAGTCTGATTACAGTACAATAAAGCAGCACTTGATTTTTCTGAAGATTTCTGTTGCTTTCTGTTAAGAAATATTTGTAAAAGGTTAGATATGGAGTCCTTAAGAAGGTAATAAGTAGTTTTTTTCTTTCTTTTTGGTGATTACATTAAAATCATATAACACCATTTTCTGCGTGTCTCATTTTTTAGTTAAAAAACCCACACACACCCCGAAATTTGTGAAAAAAATAAAACTATACTCTAACACCACTATATTGCATGTGGCGGCATCTGCTGATACTATGCCACCTATATCACCTACCTAGGTAAAGGTTTCCCCACGACCGAATGGTCTAGTCATGACTGACTGCAGGGGGTGGTGCTCATCTCTGTTTCCTAGCCTATAGAGCCGGCGTTTATCTGAGGACAAGCTTTCGTGGTGATGTGGCCGGCATGACTATACGCCGTAGTGCACGGAATGCCGTTACCTTCCCACTGAAATGGTCCCTCTTTATCTACTCACATTGTTAGGTGCTTTCAAATTGCTAGGTTGGCAGGAGCTGGGACAAGCAATGGGAGCTCACTTGGTCACGCGGTCTTGAACTGCCAACCTTCCAGTCAACAAGTTTAGCAACAGCAGTTTAACCCGCTGCCCCACCATGTCCCTACCTAGTACCTCTTTTAAGGCGATAATAATTTGGGAAAAAGCACCCTTGGCATAAAGAAGATATAACACAGCTTTCTGCTCTTCTAACTTTGGCAAACATCAAAATCTGTGAAATATAAAACTGTTTTCGCTCACCTCGAGTAATAAGTAGGGAGGCTGTGAGGACCCTTGTTCACAATGCCGAGCCAGGCCATCTCCCGCCCACCCTGAATTCCAGTCCTGCTCGTTCTGCCCAGTGGAGTCCAGGTGGGCAGAGGAGGGTTGCCCAGACAGGGCTGCTCCATCTGGCCAGGCTGGTCCTTTCACAAGAGGAAGTCCTCCTCAAGCTTCCTGTTGAGCTGGGCAGACTGAGCTGGGCATGGACTCAGGCAACTGTGTTGCTGTCACTGCCCAGAATGGCTCAGACGGCGAGTGGGAGGGGCCGCTTACACGATGCATTGCAGTGCCTGCAATACCACCCCCATAGCTACGCGACTTGATGGGCTTCAAGTTTAAATACGAGCTCCGTCAGAAAAGAGCATTTCTGGAGAGCCACATTAGCCAAGAAGAGGGACTGGATGTGCTCAGCATGCCATTCTTCCACTCACTCCTTGGCCTCTCATAATAATAATAATAATAATAATAATAATAATAATAATAATTGGATTTATATACCGCCTTTCTTAGGTCACCAGATTTCTCTAATGACTATAACTCAAGGCGGTTTACATGGGCAGACTTTATTCAGAAACCCGAAGGTTTTTACAATTTATACAGAAATGTTCTATCTTTCAAGAACTACACACATACAGATGGATCTTTCTGGATTTAGTCCTTCTTCCTGGCCACCCGTTTGTCTTCTTGCTGGCTGATAAGCGGCTTCCCTGCTCCCACCAGAGAAGCGGCTGAACTTCGGCACAACTCCCCCTCACACAAGGCAGCCGAAGCTCAGCTGTTAATCAGCTGCAATTAACGAGGTCTGCCACTCACAGAGACTTCCGGCTGTCCCGAACTGGCGACCTTCAGATCTTCAGCTCTTATCTTCAGGCAAACGGAGGCATTAACCCTCTCGACTAAATCTTCTGAGGGACCCAGCAGTCACAATTATGGAGATGGCCCTTTACGGCTCGGGTCCGGGGTATTTGAGGGACCACCTCCTCCCATATAATCCTACCCGTACTCTGAAGTCATCTGGGGGGGGGGGCTTTTGACTGTGCCGCCACCAGGAGAGGTGAGAGGGACGGCGGTCAGGAATAGGGCCTTCTCGGTGGTGGCCCCCCCAACTTTGGAATTCCCTCCCCTTAGAATTGAGAACTGCTCCCTCTTTAGCAACATTCCAGCGGGGGCTGAAGACCTTTTTATTTTGAAAAGCTTTTAATTGTTGGCAGGCTGGCTGGTTTTTATACTCTTGCTTATATTTTACGATCCACGGGGCTTGTTGTTGTTTTAAATTTTAATCTATATATATAAAAACGGATGTGAGTATGCGGCTGTGTGTGTATGTGTCTATGTATGTATGTATGTATGTATGTATGTATGTATGTTATGCATAGGCTCGGCCATGCCTTGCTCTATCGCCACGAAACTTGGCACACATGTACCTTGCAGCCTGGAAAAGAACACTGCGGGGGTCAGACCCCCCTACAGCCCCCCGTTTTCCGGGGAGGGGGCCCAGATCGTCAGGAACCAAGGGGATTGCATTGGGCTACAGGTCTGCTGCCACCCTGTGGTCACAGACGATTCTGCAGGTTATGGGGGAGGGCTGCAGCAGCTCAGCTACTAGATAGGGCCAGAAACGAAAGTGAAACTAAACTGCTTTGCCTGAGTTGCCTGAGTGGCCCAGGCTGGAAATAGCAGGATCCAGAGAGTTCCAGCACCCAGTCGGATCTGAGAGGGGCCTATGTCCAGGGAGCTGCCTGGCCACCTCTGCCTGTTTCTCATACGTCAGGGCTATCCTGCCACAGGACCTACAGACATTGATCAGTGAGTGTGGCACGTTCATTATGCTCCTTTGCTTGATTCTGTCCCTGTATTCATTCCTTCTCCTACTACAAGCTGGGGATACTTTGTCCCCTGGGCAACGCCGGGTCACAAACAGCTAGTTGTTTTAATATTGTTTTTAAATTACTGCTTTTTAATGTTGTGAATTTTATTGTATTACTGGTTTTGTTGTAAGCCGCCTTGCGTGCCTATGGGCAGAAAGGCGGGGTATAAATTAAATTAAATAAATAAATAAATAAATAAATTCAGGGAGTCAGATTTGGCCCAGGGGGCCACCAGTTGCTGACCACTGTGGTCAAATATAGCATCATATCCAGCATAAAGACAGGCCCCTGCCCCAAGGAGCTTACAGTCTGGAGCCTGACAATGGGGAGAGAGGGAGGTTGAGAGGAAAGGGTGCAGGTGCAGTTGCGTCTAAGATTTTTGTGGGCGTTGGGGAGGAGGGTCTTGGGGTGGGCAAGCGCTTGGTGCAAAGAGAAGGTTTGAAGGAGTGTTTCATGGCTGAGGGTCTCCTGTGGCTTTTGATCTCTGCCCTGCGTGTCCTCCTCCTGGCTCCAACCCCTCTTTCTTCATTTCACTCCAGGGTGAGCGAGGAGGATGAGGACTCCACGTGTGTGAGCCAAATGAGTGAGTCTCCGAGTCCCAGCACTTCACAGAGATCCGTGCCGAAGGTGAGCCCTTTTGCTGTTATATTACAGACCAGAAAATATACCTTCCTTATGTGCCATAAGGGGCACTTCCCTTATGAGGAGAGTCTACAGCATTTGGGGCTCTTCAGTCTAGAAAGAAGGCTCCTGAGGGGGGGATATGACTGAGACACGTAAAATTATGCTGGGGATGGATGTTCCTTTCCCTCTCTCACAATGCCAGAACCAGGGGACATCCACTAAAATTAGGTGTTGGAAGAGTTAGAACAGACTAGAGAAAATATTACTTTGCCCAGCATGTGATTAGCCAGTGGAACTCCTTGCCACCGGCTGTGGTGATGGTGTCTGGCCTGGATGCCTTGAGAAGGGGATTGGATGGAGGAAAAGTCCATCACAGATTATAAGGCATGACAGGCATGTGGAACCTGCTGGTTTTACAAGTGGGCCTCAGAATGCCAGGTGCAAGGGAGTGGCAACAGGATGCAGGCATTGTATTGTCTTGGTGCTCCCTGAGGCAGCTGGTGGGCCACTGTGAGATACAGGAAGCTGGACTAGATGGGCTTTTGGCCTAATCCAGCGAGGCTCTTCCTATGAGTACATGTCTGAAGAGGAGCTTCTGGTGGCCAGTCAAAGTTCTCCACAGCATTTCTCTTTGACAGCCACCAGTGTGTTTACCTCAGGATTTACCTCAGAATGCCAGACACAAGGGAGTGGCCACAGAATGCAGGCAGCCTATTGTCTTGTTTGCTCCCTGAGGCATCTGGTGGGCCACTGTAAGATACAGGAACCTGGAATAGATGGGCCTTGGCCTGATCCAGCAGGGCTCTTCTTATCATATACTGTCCTTCAAGGGTGGTTCTGGCCTGCAGGAAGCCTCCTTGCAGCTTTCAAAAGATACATATATTTATATCTATAAAGTCTGCAATGTTGCTATTCAGTGCACCTTGTGCTTTACAGTAGAGGGGGGATATGATCCTGCCCCGAAGGGATTCCAGTCCAGCAAGAGGCACAAGGGAGGCAGTGGGGAGAGGTCGGGGGTGAGGGGAGCAGGTGATTATTTCACCTACTCATGCGCATTTGCAGCAGAGCGGGTGAGGAGGTCATGCTATTCATGGAAGAGGCGGGATTTGAGGGGGTCTCCTGAAGGTAATCCAGGAGGGAGCTGGAAACATTACAGGCAGCAAGGGAGGGAGCGTGGAACCATCTGCATGGGCCTTTTGGGGGCACCGAGGCAGGGGCATAGCTAGGTCATTTGACACCTAGGGCCCCAAAATGGTTGACATCCCCCATTTGACAAATTTATTTGTTTGTTTATATTTTTCACATTTTATGCGCACATCTTCCAAGGAGCTCAGGGCGGTGTGCATGGTTCCTCCCCTTCTTTTGTCCTCCCAACAGCCCTGTGAGGTAGGCGAGGCTGAGACATAGCAATAGTCAGGACAAAATGAATAATAATAATAGCCAGAAAATAAACGCAGTGGCTATTTCCCCACAAGCAGTGGATGAATGTCAGCAGAAGTGGATCTACAGGGAGGGCAAAGCTCTAAGTGTTGCAAGGAGCCTGACCCTGTCATGTAAATCCCTCCTCTCCCTTGCTGCTGTAGCCAGTAAGCAACACAAAGATGTTGCTTTTCCCTGTGAGGATTGGCTAAAACGGTGCAGGAGAGGAGTGATTTTCATTGCAAGGTAAGGCTTCTTGCAAAACTTAGAGCTTTGCCCTCCCTTAGATCTGCCTCTGAATGTCAGTGCCCTCCTGTTGCTCCTTGGCACATCATACTCAGTGACATACTGCTCCTGCATCTGGAGGTTCTATGTAGCCATCACACTTAAGACAGTGGTATTTTCATTTTTTTGTTTTTTGGACATAATGTTTGACAGAATTAAGATATTGCACTGAGTCTTTTCTTTGACGTCATAAGAACATAAGAAGAGCCCTGCTGGATCAGGCCATAGGCCCACCTAGTCCAGCTTCCTGTATCTCACAGCGGCCCACCAGCTGCCTCAGGGAGCATCAAGACAATACAATGCCTGCATCCTGTTGCCACTCCCTTTCACCCGGCACTTTGAAGTTGCCAGTACTAATGTAAGGAGGTTGCACAACCCATCATGGCCTATAACCCACGATGGACTTTTTTTCCAGAAATCCGTCCAATCCCCTCCTAAAGGCATCTAGACCAGATGCCATCACCACCTCCTGTGGCAAAGAGTTCCACAGATTAACTACCCGCTGGGTAAAAAAGTACTTCCTTTTATCTGTTTTAACTCTCCCAACCCTCAGTTTTAGCGGATGCCAGAACCAGAACACTGGTTCTGGTATTTTAAGAGAGGGAAAATAACATCCCTTTATCGACTCTATCCCTTCCGTGCATAATTTTGTGAAATGACGCATTGAACGGTATAGAACATTATTATACTTACAAACCAAAATTTTAATGAACCGCAATGTTTACATATGATATTATATTTTTAGTTTTTGGCCATAACTTTTGATAGAATAAAGATATTCCACCCTGGTTTTTTCTTTTTATTGAACTCCTTGTGAAATTCCGAAGCAAACTGTTTATAATGATGGCATCAGTCTTTAAAACCGCAGTTTTCAAAATTTAGGGTTTTCAGGTTGGCACCCCCTGAAGGTTGCACCTGGGGTGCCCCTGCCCCTGCCCTATAGGTAGCTAAGCTATAGGGCTGAGGAGAGGTGGAGCTGGAGAAATGATTAACTGGGCAGCAGAATGTTTTAAAAAGTGGGTACAGTCCTTTTTTGTGACTTATGAATACTCCTACAGCCATGTTCGGCAGGCATCCTCATAGGACCAAAGCAGTGGTGTTCCTGGAAGGGAGGCAAAACGCTAAGTTTTGCAGGTGCCTGAGCTCATGTGTAAAGTGGCCCCACCCCTCACTTTCAGAGCCATTTGCGGCTTGGAGAGCTGGCTCAGAGGCTTTGTTCTCCAAGCCACAAATGGCTCTGAAAGCAAGGGGGAGGGGCTTCTTTGCCCCCCCCCCAGGAATGCCACTGGACCAAAGTATGTCCTGAGACAAATAGGAGTAACTCGGGAATGGACTAGAGGCAGTCCTTCTGCAGCAAAAAATTGTGGGGTATGTGACTAATCCAGTTTGAGATTGTGGCATGTGGAAAAAATTTTTTTAAAATACCTGTCCCCCTGGGCTGTTTTCACACTGAAAATCTTTTCCACCAAGCAGCTGTATAATAACTGCTTATCAACTGCTTCAGGGTCAAAGAGTTGCTTTGGGGTGTAATTCTGTAAGTAAACAGTGCTCTTTTAAAACAACAAACATGCAAGTACAGCCCTCATCGTGTGCCAGATTCTTGGGCTGGACCTCCCCTGCAACAATTTTTTTAATGTAAGCAGACAATCTCTGGTACCTTTTCTTGCTGAATCCGTCAGCCAGTGCTGGGTTTACCTTCACATGTCATGTGGTTCTGGGAAGAGGTGTACCTCCATCGCACAAGAGGGAATACCTTGAGATGGCACCTGCTGTGACACAGGGGCGTAGCAAATGGAAGTGTAGCCCAGTGCAGAGGGCAAAATGATGCCTCAGAAGAGACGTCAGAACAGGAAGTGACGTAAGAGTTGTATTTTCGTTTTCTTGGGTTTTTTGGCCATAACTTCTGATAGAATGAAGATATTCTGGGTGGTTTCATTGCATTCTGCATTAAATTACCTTTCCAATGATTTATGACATGATAGTTTTATTCATAATTACCAAGATTTTCACAACTTTGGCCACTAGTGTCAAGCTCGGTTTGTTGCCCCCCTTAAACTTGTTGCCCGGGGCAATTGCACCTCCCTGCCCCACTGTGGCTATGCCAAGGCAACAATGCTGTTTCGTTCAGAGCTGTGCAAATGCTTGCAGGCTTAATTGGTTATGTTTTAATGGGGGGGGATTCATTGGTTAATTGAGTGACAGCCATACTGTAGCATCACCTTTTACTTTAATTTTGTAATTAATCATAATCACAGCCACCTTGTTCTGGACCTTCTCTCCAATACATGTGGATAGAGGCAGACTTTGGCGTGTTCCCAAAAGGTCATCCTTGAATTCTTAGGAAGCTGGACCACTTTGCTGCTTTTGCATTCTGTCCTGCTGAATGGAGCAGGCCTCGCGATTCTGGTGCCTGCCTGCATCACGAGAGAGAGAGAGAGAGAGAGAGAGAGAGAGAGAGAGAGAGAGAGAGCACTGTGCAATTTGGGAGTGCAATCCTAACCTGGAGTCAAACCAGCAAAGTGTGGCTGTCACAAAGGCCACCATAAAGCACATTTTGACCACTCTAGGAGTCAGGGAGGATGGCACATCTGTGTTCTGGCCTCTCTGACTCCGAGAGTGGTCCAAACATACTTTACGTTTGCCCTTGTGCTGGCCAAATTCCAGGTTATACTTGTACTCCGGGGCTTGCACTGTTACACCAGGGAATCTTCTGTCGTCTGATTTCTACTGCCAAATTCAACTTGATTTTAATTGTGTTGATCCAGGGGACAATTGTGTCATATGCTGTGGAGTGGGTGAGGGTGAGGCCACCCAAGAAACTTTAGGACCGTGGGATTTGGCTGTATACCTGCCTGTGACAAGTCTATCAATCACTTCACTGTCACCCTGCTCTCCAGGATAGTCTGAGATATTTTCATTGCAACACAGCTGTCTTTTGCATGGGTGTATAGGATAAGAGATCTTACCCTTTGCTTTCCATGGAATGAGGATGCCCTCTTCTGGGACTCATGTACAATTGCAAGGGATAGCACTTACTGCAAGTCTCTTCTTTCCTGTATTGGAACTATGGAATTCTTGGTATTTTTTATCCCTTGTTAAATGCTTTCTCTGAGTCACGATCAGCATAGCCAAAGATTGGCAAAAGGGAGCCTTCGTACCTTTCAGTGCATGTTGTTTTCGTTAATTCTAAGCATTATACTCTCACTGTTGAAGAGAACTTACAGGCTTCTAAACTTCATAAAAACCAAACTGAAACATCCCACGAAGCAGGCAAATAAATATGGTTCAGTGTCTGATTCTGCATTGTCTCAGATCATCTTCATACCAACAGTAACTTCACTTTAACAGAGCAAACAGTAAAAATTCATACAATTTGTGATGCTAATTTAAGACTTGGTAAAGAAGTCCTACTCCTATTCGACTTGGAGCGGGAATCTTCCGGAGGCCTGTCTTGCTGATTTTAATGTACAGAGGGCTTGTGCTCATGTAAATAGTTGTGATGTCTGCAGTTCAGATCTTGGGGGTCTATTCTGCCTCTCATTAGCTGAAGTGGGAAGTATTTACAATTTTGGCTCTTGCAGAGGTTACTGTGTTTCTTTTAATTGCTAGTAACATCGCTTATTTTATTGATTTAAAAAATGCCTACCCTGTCTTTCCTATGCTGAAGGAAGCTTACAAATGTTCCATTAAAAAATGCCTTAGGGCACAATCTTAACCTGGAGTTAGGCCAGCAAAATTTGACTGCCACAAGGGGCACCGTAAAGTATGTTTGGACCACTCTCAGAATCAGAGAGGCCAGCACACAGACGTGCGCCATCCTCCCTGACTCCTAGAGTGGTCAAAATGTGCTTTATGGTGGCCCTTGTGACAGCCAAACTTTTTGGCCTAACTCTGGGTTAGGATTGCGTCCTTAGACTGGTTGCAAGCCTAGAAGGAAACACGTGTATTTGTTTGAGCTGCCCTGTTGCAAGTGAAACCTGGCAGTCAGATCGCCCCTGGAAAAGATTCTCCGTGGTGTGTGTGTGTCGCACCAGGCCAGTCAGATGGTGCAGGTACCTGTCGGGGTGTGTAGCGCTGAGCCTCGGAGTTCTTGGGATGGGCGACTCCACCCAGAGCTTAGAGAAGGGCAAGCCACTGACAAACGACCTCGAGGAGAGAACAAAAAGCCATCAAGTCGACTTCAGAAATGTCTTCCTGGTCGAAAAGGGAGCCCTGCTGAGTGCTTTCAGGTCTCAGGAGTTGGCTTCTGATGAAGCCACCTGGGCTAAGAGAAGCCCTCAAGACTCCTTCGCATCGAGGGGTCTGCCCGGCCGAATACGCATCTGCTCACTGTGACTCCTGACTGGCTATGCTCTCTCCTCTAGTTTTCTTTCTCCGCTCCTAAGAACATGAGAAGAGTCTTCCTAGATCAGTCCAGTTTCCCATTTCCCACAGTGGCCCGACCAATGGGGAGGCCCACAAGCAGGAGATGCAGGCCCTAAATGTCTGCTGTGCACCCCCACCAGGCTTGCCTTCTGTTCCTCCTACCTTGGCCCACCACGTTTTTTTCCACCCCTCCTTTCCTGGGCTCCATCCTGAGCAGTTCAGCCAAAGGCGGAGACCCCCTGCCAGCCCGACCTCCCTATGTCGTTGCAGCATCTCAGCCAATCGCAGTCAGACGCTCCAGAACCACCTGTTGCATTTTGAACGGCTGGGGATGGTTTTTTGGCTTCCCAGCACCAGCAGCGTACCTATAAGGGGGCCAGTGTGTTTCATATTGCAGGCGTTGAAGTCGGCCGTGTAAGCAGCCCCTTCCACTCGCCATCTGAGCCACATTGGGCGGTGATGGCGTTTGCTGTTCTATCTGGAATGGCCCCAACGCTGAGTGGGAGGGGCTTCTTGCATGTTGCGTTGGGGCGCCTGCAATACGCAATGTGCATTGCTCCCTTGTAGCTGCTCTACTGCCCAGCAATCACGGACACCCCAGTGACCCCAAAACCTGGAGGGAGGGAGCCTGCTTCTGCTAATCAGCACTTCTGGGTGTGCCAGGGGACCCCATTTCAGGGCGCAATCCTAATCTGGAGTGTGGCAGGCACAATTAGGACAGCAAAGTTCGGCTGGCACAAGGGACATCGTAAAGTGCGTTTGGACCACTCTCAGAGTCAGGGAGGTTGGCGCATGTCTGTGTGCTGGCCTCTTTGACTCCACGAGTGGTCCAAGCATCTTTATTGTGTTCCCTGCACCAGCCAAACTGTTCTGGCCTAACACCAGGTTAGGATTGTGCTCTCAATGGCAGCCACCACTCCAAGCCAGCCTGCTTACTAGATGAAGGTGGAAACACATTTGGCCAGCAGGTAGGGGTGTGTGTGTGTGTGTGTGTGTGTGTGTGTGTGTGTGTGTGTGTGTG
>JAJKFI010000022.1:874417-909486 GCA_029204185.1 Lerista edwardsae | reverse complement strand
TAATAATAATAATAATAATAATAATAATAATAATAATAATAATAATATTTGGTATTTATATACCGCCTTTCTTGGTCACCAGATTGCTCCTTTGACTTTAATTCAAGGCGGTTTACATAGGCAGGCATTTTTCTAAACCGCAAGGGTTTTTACAAATCACAAACAAAGTTCTAATCTTACAAGAACAACTACATGCAGATGACACTTTCATCGTCCAGTCCTTCTTTCTCGCTGCACGACTGCCTTCCACCAGCTGATAATCTGCTTCTTTGCTCTCACCAAAGAGCAGCTGGCCCAGCACAACTCCCCTCTCACAGGCAGCTGAGACAGCTCAGATCTTATCAGCCGCATTCTTGAGGTCTGCCGCACACGGACGCTTCCGGTGGTCTCAAACTAGCGACCTTCGGATCTTATCTTCGGGCAAGTACTGTGGCTTTAACCCTCTCGACCAGACCTTCTGCCCATTCTGTTCTAAAAAAAGAACAGAATGTATTGCTTATGTTTGTGGTCTTCAATCTTTTTTGTGCCACAACCCAAATAAATAAGGTATGAGACTGGGGATCCGCTGCCAATTGTATCCCTCTTCCAGGACCCTTCTGACCCCTCCCACCTGCTGCCCCATTTCCCCCTAGGTCTTGTGTCTTCACAGCCACCCTGTGAGGTAGCAGCCTGAGCAGGGCCGGCTTTAGGAGCTGCAGAGCAAGGCAGCAAGAAGATGCTGTGCAGGATTATATTTTGATGAGGCAGCACCCTGATTGGATGGGGTCCAAGCCCTCTTTTGCACAGGCTTTGGAAGGCTGCCACGAGCCCCCCCCCCCCAAAATGAGGCTCTGTGATCACATTGGGGTCATGACTCGTACGTTGAAGAACACAAACCATCTTCAGGCAGGCAGAACCACACAGAAAACCGTACGGCCCTGGCAGCCCCAGAGGAGGGAACAATGGGCTGGCTGACCAGGTGTGTGGGTTGCACCTGCCGCAGGTCTGGTCTGCACGGATGCTCACTGACAATGGACTCAGGGCTGTTAGCTGCATCAGCTCCAACAGGCTGTGTGTGCATGTGTGTATGTGTGTGTGTGTCACCTTCCAGGATGCTCTGCCCCACGGCTCACCTTGGCCTGTAGGAGTTGCTTGCTGCTGGCGTGGGGCTCCCCACAGCTGCAGGGGCGCGAGTGCATTATTTGTCCCATATGCGCCGCTGAGATTGTTCACGCCGCTTAGGTGTGGCCCATGAGCAAACAGCATTCGCGCTATCCAGTGATGTGCTTATTGCTTCCGACTCGGAAAGGAATGTTGCCTGTGTTTGCTGGCTCCCAGGGAAATCGCCATTGCGGTGGTGGAATTCTACCCTGCCCGCCTGTCCTCCCTCTTTATGCGCAAGGGGAAAAGGATTTCATTTGCTGGGGCTTTTCATGGCTCCTAGAAGGTTTAATGGCTCTCCTCGTTTTTACTGCTGTTCTGAAGCTGTGGCTGCTTTGGGGTAGTTCAATTGTGATTTGGTTCGTTTTTGAGCGCAGCGGTCCCCAAACTTGCTCACACCATGACTCACCTCATCCTTGGTGGTGGGTTGTGACCTGATGCTCCCTGCCACACCACAAAGCCTTCCTGGACGCCTTGAGAGGGCACTTCTAGGGTGCTGCAGGCCCACTCAATTGGCCTCTGTGGCCCCCAGAATGCCTGCAAAAGCAACCCAGGCGGCCAGACGAGTGGGTCGCGACCCACAGTTTGGGAAACGCTCTTCTAGTGTTTGGAGGTGATGTCATAAACTGCCTTGAGAGTCTGCACTGAAAGGCAGGGTAGCAACATGGTTGGCAGTGGGAAATGCCAACAAGCCCAGTCCGGGCCAGAAATGCAGCCTCGGGTCCCAAGACGTGCGTGGGCATGCTCAGTGGCACCTGTGCCTTCCATGACGCTGTCTCTTGCCAACTCAGAGGCTGCTCCTCCTGCTTGAAAAGCCATTCGTGGCACAACCTGGGAATCTGCCACTCAACAGGGAGGAGGCGAAGACCCAAAGGGGCACGCCCACGTGTGACTTTGGTGCTCAGCCAAAGCCTGACTCTACTCTTGGTCTTGCATGTCTGAGGGTGTCGGAACTGTCTGCCTTGATTGAGGGGTCTCTGCGGAAATCCTCAGTTCTAATTCAGCACTTGGGATTTAGGGAGTGGAGTCGTTATGTCGTCTTTTTTGCGGTTGTGTTTTTTGCTTGTTTAACTACTATAAAATTCAGACCAAAATCAGGCTCTAAAACGACTGTAAAAAGTTGGTTGCAACCAAACTTGTAAACAGCTACTCGCCTAGTCGTCTGGGGTGAGTAAAAACTGCAAATAGGCAATCAGTCTGAGAGCGCAATCCTAAACTGGAGTTAGGCCAGCATAAACTAAGACAGGAAAGTTTGGCCAGCACAAGGGCACCATAAAGCGTGTTTGGACCACTCTCGGAGGCAGGGAGGATGGCTCACATCTGTGTGCTGGCCTCTCTGACTCCGAGAGTGGTCCAAACATACTTGACAGTGGCCCTTGTGCAGGCCAAACTTTGCTGGTTTAGTTTATGCCGGCCTAACTCCAGTTTAGGATTGCGCTCTGAGAATCTTTACACCTTTTAGGTCCCCAGCTACTCACATTGGCCCATGTGGGGAGACAAGCTGGCCAAATCTTAACCCACAGCCCTGCTGAATCAGACCAAAGGGGGCTCCTCAAGACCAGCACCCAGGTTCTTCCTGCAGAGCCCAGAAAGGTGCTTCTGGGAAACCAGCAGTGGCCCCAGAAGGTCTCAGTCCTCACCTCATCCGTCCCACAGCACTATTCAATAGTGAATAGCACTACTAATCCTCTGCAAATTTAGCCATCCATTTAGCCATCATGTCTTAGCCGCTGATTGACTTATCTTCCATGTACTTTTTGTGGTCTAGTAACTTGCGTGGATCTATCTGCAAGGTTGCATGTAATCCAAGTGTTAATCATTTTGGGCAATGATTGTGAAGTTGCTGGAATTTTTTTTAATGCTACATGGTTATTAACACATGAATAATATGAGCAATTATTCCTTGAACTGAACTGTGCGGGGAAAGCACTGCATTTAAAGTGATGGCCCCCATTTTGAGCTCTAAGCTTACTCTGCTGTGACCACTGTTCGTGTCTTGTAGGTGTCAGTGGGGCTGACTTGTCTATGAAGCAGATAATGTGGCTCGCATCAAGTGATGGGGACGGGTATGTGTGGCAGATTTGGGGTACCCTTCATGCTGAATCTGCCGCGGTCTCCCTCCAGCACACTGCGGATGGAACCACGTATATAGTGGCAATTAGCTTCTCTACTCCCTCACCCCACTCCTTCCTTGTGCTGTCCCTTTAAATAAAACAGGAAGTCCAGCGCTTCCTGTTCCCAGAAAAGACCTGCATGAGGAATGAGCACGATGCCGTAGCGCACCGATGCCGTTCTGTTCCTATTAGCTTGGACGGTGTGCTGGGAGATGGCTGCTTTGCTGGGCCCAGACCGCCACGACAGCTCCTCTTGTATTCTCATATTCCCTTTCCCCCCCCCACAGACCCACACGCTCAGCTACTCGGAGCCCAATCTCTGGAGGAACGGCTTCCTGCGCAGGTTTGGGAGCTTCGCTTGGCGCAAGCGACGGGGCAGCCATCTTGAACTCTCAGCGCGTTCCCCACCAGGTGATCCTTGGCTTTGGGGGAGACTTCAGAGACCAGCTGTTGGCAGCGACCTCGACATGAGGAGCAGATCTGAGCCTTTCCCAACTGGAAGCCAGTCTGGGGGGCAGGAGGGCCTCGAGCTTTCTTCGCAGCCTTCTGAAGCAGACTCCGCAGAGGCCAACCTGACCCCGTCCACGTCCTTTGACTCTCTGCTCTGCTGGGGATTGGGGGGGCTCTGGGGCAGGGTCCTTCTCCCTCAGCACATCTTCCATTTGCTACCCAACGTCTCCTGAACCAGTGAGCGACACTGCAAGGCACCCATCGGTCCAGGAGGAAGCCAGCAGGACTCCAGAACCTCTCTCAGAGTGGGCTGAACGTGTGTTCGAAGAGTATTTAACTTTGGGGGCTTCCTGCCCCACCACAGCAGGAGGACTGGGAGGCCTGCGCTTTGGCAGCAGCCTCGGAGAGTCCACCTCTGAACACATCGGTGGGGCAGCTGCCAGCCCCCGTGCGGAACGGGGCCCCCAGGCGGCAGGTGCTGGCTCGGCTGCTCCACCGCCCCAGGACGCCTCCAAGGTCTGCTATGCGGTTGTGATCACCCTGACCAAGGCCGAGGAAGAGGATGGGCGAGGAGGGCCCGCAGGCAGCGGTGGTGAGCAAGGACAGCCGTGCCACACGCCCGGGGAGGCCGCACTTTCTCTGGGGGTTGCCGAGCGAGAGCGAGCCGCCGAGCGACGTCACCAGAAACCAGCCCAACCAGCTCCCCGGCTGCCAGCGCACAAGGAATGCCAAAACTGCAGAGGGCTGCTGCCGAGGGTGGGAACCTCTCAGGTGTGCCGGCTGGTGCCTGCTCCTGCCACTGGGAGCCTAGTGACACGGCGGGAGGGATCGGAGCCCAGACGGCGGCAGAGCGAGGCGCAGAGTGGATCGGAGCAGCAGCACTCGAGGGATGGTGGGCTGGCCGGAGCTCCCTGCACTGTAGGACCAGAATCCCTGGCCAGCAGGTATGTGGGGGAACAGGTCTGAGAAGCCTCGCCGGCGAGCTGCCGGGAGACGCGCCCGGCAGAGAGACAGGGAGTCGCAGGTTCGCTCTGCTCCCTAGTCGGGAGCTTTCTTGGCAGGACGCGGTCTGCAGTGATGAGGGGAAAGGAATTTGGCTGTTTGTTCAGTGGGGCAGGTATAAGGCAAGAGGGAATGGGGAGCTCTTGCAGGGTCTGCTGTAGGGCAACGATTGGCCCAGGAAGGGCAGCATTCTGGGCCAAGGAGATTGGAGCGTGGCCAGCAGGTAGATCAATCAATCAATCATTCAGTCAACAGAAGCTGAGACTAACCTCTGCTGTGACCCCCACGCCTGTGCCTGCCGGGCTGAAGGGTTGAACCCCGTTGTTATTCGGGGTCTTTCCTGCACTGCCAGGAATGACAAATGCCTTTTAGTCCTGAGAATCGTTCAATCCTTAGAGAGTTTTACTCGGCAGACAAATCACCGAAGCTGTTCTGCACACTCCAAAGCACGTTTGCTCCGCTGCCGGTTCCTCTGAATTGAATGGGATTTTACTCCCTCGCAACTGCGCCTAGGATTGCAGCCTCAGCGGCTGGCTCAAGGGGGCAACGGTGGGATGGCTGGGTTGCAAGGCCTGGGCCCCCCCTTGTTGTTGGGGGCTGTTTGGGTTCTGGTAAGTGGAGATGTGGGCTGCAGGTGGCCCTGGTACCCAGAAGGAGCAGCACCTTTTCTCTTTGATGTGCAACTTCCTTCTCTCATCCTTCCGGCACGACTGAAGGGACCCTGGCAGGTGGATAATACACAAATGTGTTTTGATGTACTCAGTCAGTGCATGTGTTACAAAGCCAAAGCCTAATTATAAAACTGAGGGCACAATCCAACCCAACGCTGGGGTAGGAGTGCTGGCCAGCCAGTGCCCTATCCAGCACTGGGTAGGTGGAGGCTGGAGCCTCCCCGTGGCAAGGGAGCATGCACTCCCTTACCATAGGGGAGGCTCCTGCCTCCCCTATGTGCTCGGATCTGTGCCCGCTAAAGAGCGGGCGCAGATCCGAGGACACCGCGTGGCCTGAATCAGGGCCGTGCGGCCTCACCAATGGGCCTAGGATTCAGCCTTATGGCCGAATCCGAGACCCGCCCATGTCCCACCCACATCCCGCCTCCCCCCCCAATCCCTGTGCTGCTTCCGCGCGAAGGATCCCTTGCGCCGGCCGGCTTCGGCCGACGTGAGGGAAGCGCTCCGCAGGCGCGACAGGATCGGCGCTGCCAGCTCCGCCCCCTGTAGGATTGCGCTGTAAGAGTGCAATCCTAAACTGGAGTTAGGCCGGCACAGTTAGGCCAGCAAAGTTTGCCTGGCATAAGGGACACCACAAAGCACGTTTGGACCACTCTCGGAGTCAGGGAGGATGGCGCACGTCTGTGTGCTGGCCTCTGACTCAGAGAGTGATCCAAACCTACTTGATGGTGTCTTTTGTGCCGGCCAAACTTTGCTGATCTAACTTGTGCCAGTCTAACTCTAGGTTAGGATTGCGCTCTAAAATGCTTCTGGATGGGAGTCCTGGAATGGTCGCAGCTACAGCTAGACCTAATGCCAGCTTCTGGCTCAGTTTAGGATCTCGATTGCAGCTGTATTTACCCAAATCCTCCACTGCCTTTATCTCTGCTTCTGATCGTCAAATCCCGGGGAAGTGAAGCAGGATTAAATAGTTGGCTCACTGCTTACATCCTGCCTTTTTCTGCCTTCTGCTGAGCCAATGTATTCCAGTAGATGTGAACGGTACAGAAGGAAAATGCACACTGTTGGCCAGTATTGGAGCCTGAAACCGGAGCCTTTGCTGTTGCAGCTGCATCCTCAGGTACATTCCAGCTCAGGAGCTCCAAAAGGTAGCCAGTGTGGAGTCCAGAGAGAAAAAGAGGCGCTTTGAGTCCGTGTCTGACAGCTAGACTAAGATAACGTCAACCGGAAATGAGGACCTGTTGTTGCAAATTGACAACATCTCATAAAAGCCCTGACAGCCGGCTAATGACTCTGCCACGTCCCCAGACCTTGAGGGGAGTGTGGCACAGGACGTCTCCCCACAGCTGATTCCTCTAGGATCCAGCTCGCCCTCCAGATCTGGGAAAGCCTTTGCTTGTCGTTTGAACTCTGCCTTTCAGGTTTGTCTTCTTAGCTGGTTGCCAAGACTCCGTGTCCGCCGCAGAGCTAATTATGTTGCCTACACCTTATGGGAGAAGGAATGGAAGGGTTCGGGTATCTAGGTTAGCCACGGCAGGAAATGTGCTGGTCCAGGTGCTCGCAAGGGGACGGAGACCAGGACCGTCTTATTTTGGGAAGGATGAATCCCTGGTCCTCTGCCCAACCCCAAAGTAACTTCTTAAAAATTCCATTGGACATCACGTGTCTATGCAAACTTCACGCGTCAATCCAGATATGTGCATTTTGAAACAGGGCTGGCATGTTCTTTGAGGATATAGGACAAAAATTTGGGGTCTCATCCCTCCTTTTGGACTGTGAGCCCCTGTGGCATGTGGGGGGGGGAGCGCGAGGTTCTCATTCTGTTTGCTATGTAAACCACTTTGGGAACCTTTTTCGTTTTTGAGAAATAGAACATAAATATAAATAATCTTAATAATAATACAATAGTGCTGAAGGTTCTTAGACCGACTGGTGAAGAGGACCTAGAATATATTATGTGGATGGATCTGGATTATATTCCGGCATCTCCTTCCTCCTGAGTGAGGAGGACTCCTTCCTCAGGAGCACGGAGGAAGGAAACCTCAGGATACTGTTGACCCGCTTTGGAAGGAGGGTTGGTCCAAATGACCTCTTGGTGTATCTCAAGTTGGTGATTTTGCATTAGAAATTGCTTGCCAATTGCACCAGGACTCCTTGTCATTTCCCTTGGCTGTTGCTCCCACCCACCTTGCTAAATATTCATGCTTCAGCTCATGCATACATAAGGCATTCTCATCTGCAAAAACAACACCTTGTCTCGGGCTTCATTGCAAGGCAGAATAGGGCATTATAATATTGCAAGCAAGGATGGAAATAGGCACTGGCGTCCGTGGAAATGAGATGCAGGAGATTCACGGCACCCTGTCCCTAGACTGGGGTGCGTCCAGAAGCATATGCTGAAGCTGAGGCTTTGAAACCGAGAAGTCTGGAGTCTCTTGACCACTAAGCACAGGCCCTTGGGAGCACAATCCTAACCTGGAGTTAGACCGACACAGTTAGGCCAGCAAAGTTTGGCCTGCACAAGGGACACCGTAAAGTATGTTTGGACCACTCTCGGAGTCAGAGAGGCCAGCACACAGGTGAGCGCCATCCCTCCTGATGCCGAGAGTGCTCCAATTGCACTTTATGGTGTCCCTTGTGCCAGCCAAACTTTGCTGGCCTAATTGTGCCGGCCTAACTCCAGGTTAGGATTGCACTGTGAGTGAGAAGACCAGGAGCAGCAGATCAGCTTCCCTAAAGAATCACCTCCCACTCTGCTCACTGTTCCCTGCCACATGTAGCCACAAGAGAGTGTGCACTGGGGGTGTTCACGGTTGTACTCTCAGTTCATGGTGAGAAATGGTGAGGCCCAAGAACTCTGGGCAAATGTGCCACAAGAGATGTGCCATGAGTGATGTAGACTCGAGTCCCGCAACCCAAGTTGGGCTTAAGTCCCATAAATCACTGACTTAGACTTGATTTGGGACCAAGAGGCAGTGACTTAGGACTTGATTTGGGACTCGGAGCTGGTTTCAAGTCTGAGCTGCTGTGCGTGTGGTGTTCTTGTTTGTTTTTTTCCTGGCTCATCTGCATTATGCCACAAGACCTCCTGGGCAGTCCAGAAGCGAGCGTGATCAGCCAGATAAGGCAGAAAGGCACTTTCTGCCTTGCCTGGTAGATCGTGCCAGGGCTGGTGGCTCCAGACTTTCTGCAGCACTTTGATTGCCGCCAATCTGCTGGGCGGCAGGTAGCAGCACCCAGAAGTGCTTGCCATCAGGGAAGCGTTTACAACTCCCCCATACACACCCACACCACCACCTCCCTTTTTCTTTCAAGTTGGCTTAAGGACTTGAGACTCAGGGCGCAATCCTAACCTGGAGTTAGGCCGGCACAGTTAGGCCAGCAAAGTTTGGCCAACGCAAGGGACACTGTCAAGCATGTCTGGATTACTCTCACAGCGCAGTCCTAAACCCTGTGCAGCGTCAGCGCAACTCTGTTGTGCTGACGCTGCTCCCTTAGCACCGACGCGGGAGCGCTGATCAGCACCCCCGCGTTGGCGCTAAGGCAACAGGACCGGTGCTGCAGGCAGCGCCAGCCCTGCTGTGCTGAGCCTCTTTCGTGCCAACCGAAGGCGACACAGGGATTGGAGGGAGGGAGAGAGGCGGGGGCGTGACTTGGGCATGACTTGGGGGGTGTCCATTTGACCACTTCCTAAGGCCATCAGGGAGGCCGCCCGGCCCTGATTTGGGCCGCGCGGTCTCCTCGAATCTGCGCCCACTCTTTAGCGGGTGCAGATCCGAGGAGCACATAGGGGAGGCTGGAGCCTCCTCTATGAGAAGGGAGCACATGCTCCCTTGCTGTGGGGAGGCTCCAGCCTCTCCTAAACAGCATCGGATATGGCGCTGGCCGATCGGCCTCGCCATTCCTGCGCTGTTTAAGATTGCGCCCTCAGAGTCAGGGAGGATGGCACACATCTGTGTGCTGGCCGCTCTGACTCTGAGAGTAAACATACTTTCCAGTGTCCCTCGTGCCAGCCGAACATTGCTGGCCTAACTGTGCCAGCCTAACTCCAGGTGAGGATTGCACCATCAAGACTCGACTTGAGACTTGACTTGAGAATTTGAGGAAGGACTCGAGACTTGGGGTTAGGGCAGTAGTTTCCAAACCTTTTTGACTAGCGGCTCCCTTGATCTACTGGGCCAAATGCAGCTCCTCATTTGGGCTACAGTCTTATACATTGTATAGGGCTGTGGGCTTTTCCACGAGGATTCCATGGTTTCCCTTATTGATTTCCGTGGCTCCCTGGGGAACTACGCTTCACAGTTTGGGAGCCACTGGGTTAGGAACTTGAATGCCTCATTGACTAGAACAATGGGGATCTCCTTAGCCGCTAAGTCCACGTAGAAATATTGTCCTGAGAACTAAAATCTGATAACCATGAAGCTAGAGAATGATATTCCCTTTTTCATGGCACTCTCCCTCCCCTCTCCCTTTTTTAAGCAGCTGGGCATGACCACTGTCAGCTGATTATTCCTTTGTGCCTCTTACAGCCCCCAAAGCCCTACAAGGGATCTGACCCCTTGACTCCCACAAACTTGCCGTAAACATGCCGTAAAGATGATCTCAAAATGGGGTTGAGCTGCCCAGGCCAGACTGAATAGGTGGCACAGATGAAAAGGCTATTGGTACATTTCCGTATTTTGTTTTCACATAATTGGCATGGAGTTGGCAGAGGCCAAACCCCAGGGGCAATGAATTTTTCTCACCACTTGCCAGTCAGCCGGCACAATCAAGAGCTAAGCTGTCATCTTGCTAGCCCAAACTCTTCCGAAACCACAGGCCAAATCCTTGATGAGACTAGCCCAGGCCCTGGAAGCAGGAGGAACGGGGGGCTGGATCCTCCCCTCCAAACTGGCTAAGGAGGACGGAGCCCTCCCCACCCTCCCCAGGCAGAAATGACTGCAGTTGTCGTCAAGGTTGCTTGATAAAGGAGAGGGCGAGCTGCAATTTGTCCTTAGGAGCCCGTAGCCAACTGCGTAGTCTCACCTACTGTGCTTTGGGAGCGGAGCGGAGCTGTAGAAAGAACGGAGCCAAGCTCATGTGTGGACAGAGAGTGTATTGAGGGTGCAGGCCTAACCCCCTGCCACTTCTGCCTGCCAAACACTGTTGCGAACGTGCCGTAAAGCAAGGTGTGCAGCACCAACACAGGCACCTGTTCCGGCCAAGTTTGGCTGGGGCAGGTGCTATTCTGGGCAGGGTGCAGGTGAGAGGAAGGGTAGAATAGCACGGGGGGAGCATTCCGGCGGGTGGGGCAGCCCGGAAAGGGGGTGGAGCCCGGATGTGGCTGTTAGGCCGCATCCAACCCTCTGTCCCCAGGCTGCGCAGCCCCAATTCGGACCGCCGCTGCGTGCTCAGGTGTGTGCCTACTAAACAGTACTACTAAACAGTAGGCACAGATCTAAGCAGTCCCATTGGGGCAGCTGGTGCCTACCTCGGGGTAAAGGGACAAATGTCCCCTTGCCCCGTGGAGGCTCCAGGCTGCTCCCAACCTGCGCTGGAGACAGCACAAGCCAACTGGCCTTCCTGTTCCAGCACAGGTCAGGATTGCGCTCTGAGACTCTTAGGCTGAGGCTTGAATAGGGTTGCTTCTCTTCTTCCTCCCCTTCTATAATATTCACCGTTTCAGTACCTTTTCAGTACAGTTGGGACTCTCTGTAGCTTTAGTTTTGATTTAGAGCGCAGTCCTAACCTGGAGATAGGCGGGCACAAGTTAGGCCAGCAAAGTTTGGCCAGCACAAGGCACACCGTAAAGCATGTTTGGACCACTCTTGGAGTCTGGGGGGAATGGCGCATGTCTGGGTGCTGGCCTCTCTGACTCCGAGAGTGCAATCTTAAACTGGAGTTAGGGTGGCGTAAGCTAAGCCAGCAAAGTTTGGCCAGCACAAGGGACACCATAAAGCACGTTTGGACCACTCTCAGAGTCAGGGAGGATGGTGCACGCCTGTGTGCTGGCCTCTCTGACTCCGAGTGGTCCAAACATACTTTATGGTGTCCCTTGTGCTGGCCAAACTTCACTGTTTTAGCTTATGCCGGCCTAATTCAGTTTAGGATTGCGCCCTGAGAGTGTTCCAGACTTATTTTATGGCGGCCCTTGTGTTGGCCAAACTTGGCAGGTTTAGCTTATGCCGGCCTAACTCAGTTTAGGATTTCGCTCTTAATAGGAGATTTCTAGCCTGCCCTTGATTGTTTGAAATAGTGCGCACTGATCGTCTGACTGCCCAGTCCATTTGCATGTTTGCTCAGAAGTGGGTGCCACTGATTTCAATGGGGCTTGCAAATGTGCAAATGGCAGTGCGGTCCTCTGAGAATCCTGGATAGTGTGTGCAGGTAGGAAGAAAACAAGTCAGGACGCCCCGCCCCATGCGTGGACACACTTGTAAGCATGAAGAGCTTGTGTGGCACACCTGCAGGAGCCACTCCCACAATACTGAGGAGAGCCTGGCAGATGGATTAGCCCAAGGGGACCCATCTGGACCAGCATCCTGTTTCCCAGCATGGCCCACCAACTGCCCCAGTGGAAAAGCCCACGAGCAAGAGAGAAAGGCCAACTTCTCCCCTGCTGCTGCTGTGCCGCAGCTGGTATTCAGAGATGGTCTGCTGCTGCAGAACCCAGAGGGAGCACAAAACCATCAGGACACGTAAGAACCTAAGAAGAGCCCTACCGGATCAAGCCAAAGGCCCGTTTAGTCCAGCTTCCTGTAGTCCAGTTGCCGTCACTGCCCAGAATGGCTCTGACGATGAGTGGGAGGGGTCGCTTGCACAGTGTGTTGTGGAGCCTGCAATACTTGCCATGCCCCTCTGTTAGCTACGCTACAGATAACCTGACTCGTCTTGCCCATAGTTTCCCCTCCTGCCGGTGATCCCTTTGGGCCAGGGAGCAGCACTTCAACTGGCAGGCGGGACATGCCCCCCCCAGTGGCCCTGTGTTACTGCCACAGCATGGGAGGAGAGGGTGCCAAGCCCAAAGTGTGGGGCAATTTGCTCACCCCTGTGCGTAGCTTCTGGCTGGCACTCGCAGAGGTTGGTAGCTGGAAAAGGCGGCACTTGCAAAAGAAAGAAGTTGAGAAGCAGTGAAAGAGTGAGGGCTCAATCCTCAGCTGGAGTTAGGGCGACACAGTTAGGCCAGCAAAGTTTGGCCGGCACAAGGGACAGTGTGTTTGGACCACTCTCGGAGTCAGAGAGGCCAGCACATAGATGTGTGCCATCCTCCCTGACCCTGAGAGTGGTCCAAACACGCTCTACGGTGGCCCTTATGCCAGACTAACTTTGCTGGCCTGACTCCAGATTAGGATTGTACCTTGAGTGAGCGCCAGTTCTGGATCGCTTCTCTTTGAGGCTGTAGACGAATGACATGATATTTTGAGGTCAAGGGTCAGAGAAGCAGCATCGGCCAAAATGCCACCTGACGGAGATGCTGTGGTTGCCTCTTGCACGGAGCAGGGGGTTGGACTAGATGACCTGGTGTGACTTCCAAATCTAACATCAGATTATTCTGTGTGTAACAAACCTTGATGGCTGTTTCTTGTCTGGAAAAATTAGCTTTGGGGCAGCTTGCAGTGAAGAAAGCGCTTAATGCCTCCCCCTCCTGCCTCACAGTTTGCCCCACCGCGAGGTTCCAGGTGCGTCTTTGCGAGGTGCACCTGCCTGGAACTCCGTGGAGGGAACCCCATCTGTGCATCCTGCTGAATCATGAGCTTGGAAAGTTCGGGACTTGAGCACATGTTCTTTGGGAGAACTGCTCCCGCTAAGAGGGCAGGGTGCTAAAACGGAGGCGCACATTGTGGGTTTATAATGGGATGATTAAAGACGCAGGCTGCAAGCTCAGCTTTTCCGACCCATAGATTCTGGATTAAAAGCATGGGAATGTTAGCTTTTAATTAAAAGAGAAGCCATTCTCTAACCCTTGGGGTGACCCGCGCATGTGATGAGAGCACGTTTTTTTTTTTAAAAAAATCAAGAATGAAAGGAGCAAAGCAGGGTTTGTTCGAAAGATGATTGTCAATGCAGTCTGCTTGTTTCTGATGAGTTGTATTTGAGTCGTCGTAGCAATAGGCAAGCAGCCTATGGATGGGGACCCAGGGTGGAGGCTTGGTTTTCAGTGTCCCCGGTGTTAGCAGCAAAGGATGAGTGGATTGGAGACATCCTAACCTACCACTCGTCTCTCCTCCACACTTCCTCTTCCACACGTTTCCTCTCTTCCTTTTTTGAGCCCAACGACTAGGAAGAGGAAGCCTGCAGAGAGAAGAGTTGTGTGCTAGAGTGTCTCCAGCGCTCTAAGCTACCACCTCCTTCCTCCACATTTCCTTTTCTGCTCCATTTCCTTTTTCCTTTTCAAATCCAAGGAGGAAGAGGAGTGTCGTCGTCCCCACCAGTCCACCATCTGAGATGACCGCCACAGTCAGACTCATGTGCGGGCCAGTCACATTCCAACACCCCCCTTTCAAAGCTGGACCAAGGAGGGCATTGTACGTGCATGGCCTTCCACAGCCCCCGCTCCTCGCGGCACACTGGTGTGCCCTTCACTGACGCAGGCAACACAGGAGTGCTAATGTATGGGGAGGGGATGCAGACTCTGGAGGACAGCTTGTCCACACACCCACACGCACCTGTCAGACCGGCTCATCAGCAGACCAGGTTAGACACTGATGGGAATAAGTTGCCTCCAAGGAGCCCGTCCTATTATAAAGAGCCTTATGATTTTGGAAAGGAAGCACCTGCCTGTTATGGCATAAATAAGTCAATGGGAAGCTTGGTCCTGGCAGCAGCCTAATGACGCTGGGGAGGGAAACTCATTTGCGACGAACCGCACCTGATTCAATATTTCATGTATTTATATATGCAGCACTATGAATGCAGGCATGGGCTGAACGGGATTGCATCAGGAAAGACGGCGTGTCCCCAGAGGGCTGGCCCAAGGCCTTCTGGCCCCCGAGGCACTGTCCCAAATGCCACCTCCCCGTTACCCTGACGGCACACCTGGTGCTGCTGTCCCTCCCGCCCCCCCCACTGGAGAAGTCAGTCCCTTCCACTGCCCTTGCCCACATCTTCTTCAGTGATGTCATGCAGGGGGTACGCGGGGGTACGCGAGTACCGGTTTCTAGGATTATGGCTGGCCCCGCCCATTCGCCCGCCCACTCGTCAACTCCGCCCCCTGCAACGTTTGAATTTCCTGCACGTTTGAGTTGCCTGCACGTTCTCAGAGCCAGGCAGGCAGGCAGCGAGCAGAGCCTTGCCTTGCCACTGAAAAATGAGCTGCTCTGGGGTTTTGGAACTGTTGGGTCACTTTAACATGATGCCAGGCCTCCTTAACATGTTCTGGGGGTGCTGTGGAATACTGTTGCAACTGTTGGGTCAGTTTAAAATTGTCTGAGGCCTCAAAAAGGACTTTTTTCATGTCACTTCCTGCCACGACCTCACTTCCGGCTTATGACGTCACTTCTGGTGGGCGGGTCCCAACACGTGCCAATCAAAAGTGAGTACCTGTTCTTAAATCATTTAGATGACACCACTGATCTTCTTCCTCTTCCAATCCAGGGGGAGCAGCAGAGGTGAGCAGAGATAGGCAAGGACCACCCCCTGCATACCTGCTTCCTGAGGCAACTTTCTCAGTTGACCTCATGGATGGGCCGCCCCTGGGTTCCTGCTTCCAAGGGAGCTATGGTTAGCAAGCCGCCAGATCAGGAGGAGGCAGCATTTGGCTCCGGGAGGTCTTCTCAGGCCACTCCTCGTGCTGCCCCATTGGTTCTCGCCTTCGGAACTCCATTCTCTTTCTGACACTCGTCGTTTCTTCCAAAGCCACAAGTTTAATATGAGTTCTTTTTATCCGGTTTCACCCCAGGAGCAAGAGGTCTATCTGTCAAACCACTAAACACTTAAACACCAGGAGTGAATATGGGCACTTCACATATTCGTGCGTCAGAGTCAGAGTTTCTTGAGTTTCTTCCTGGGAATTTTTGTGCGTGTCTTGCAAATCAGCCCACAACAGTTATCAACCCACAAAGATCTCAAAAATCCTGCCTGCCTGGACATCCCCAAGTTAGTTGTATGCGGCCCAACTCACTGGTGGTGAGTTGCAAATGGCCTGTAGGTGACCAGACAGGTTAACACAATTTTTTTTATGTCTGGTCACCTACAGGCCATTTGCAGCTCACCATAGGCGATTGCTTATTTTCAAGTCATGGAAAATGACCACCTGCCTAAGCCAGACAATTAAGGGTCCATCTAACTCAGTGCTGCTTGTGCTGGTCGCAGTGACCAGCAGTTGTCCAGGTGTCTAATCCAGCTCTGCTCAGAGATGCTGCCATGGATCAAACCTAAAGCTTCTGCAAAGCAAGTGCTCTACCACACATCTGTGGCCCTGTATCAGGATGCAATCCTCACCTGGAGTTAGGGCGGCACAGTTAGGCCAGCAAAGTTTGGCCGGCACAAGGGCAGCGATGTCATCTGGGCAGGAAAGTCCGGAACGCCGTACCGCTTGTTCCGAGGACGGGCTGCGACAGGGCGCCATTGCGCGGCAGATGCTGCACGCTTTTTGGCCCGCCCACCCTCCCCTGCGCTTGATTCGCTCCAATATGGAGCTATTCCGGGCGCAGGGAGGCGTGGCCGGGCTCCCCACGGGGGCGGGGAGCTGCCACCCAACCGTGCGTTCCGGTTGTTGGCGCTGACGGATGACATCACTGCACAAGGGCCAACATAAAGTGCGTTTGGACCACTTTCAGAGTCAGGGAAGATGGCGCACGTCTGTGTGCTGGCCTCTCTGACGCCAACCGTGGTCCAAACATACATTACGGTGTCCCTTGTGCCTGCCAAACTTTGCCGGCCTAACTCCAGGTTAGGATTGCGCACTGTGTATGTTTGTCTCAGCCACCTCTCAACACTCAAATATTACTAGCGTTTAATAGCTAACAAATAACGCTTTGAAGGGTGGTTTGGACAAACTGCCCCCTCAACACAAGCTGCCACACGAGCATGCATGTGTCTCTACAGATATGTTACTTTAGCTCTGTGCTGTAGTAACTTCCCCCCTGCCCCATGCTGCAGCCCGTTGCTATACGTTACGTGCCCCATCCCCAGCCTAGCTGTGCCGCACTGCCCTTGCCAGCAGTTTTGGACAGGAACACGTTAAAGATGAAACAGCGGCGTTGGGAATGTGCTGGAGCAGAGATTCTGATTCCTGCCAGCAACCTGAGCTTTGGAGAGGCAGAGAGATGTCCTCGTTAGACAAACGAGCTCTGAAACTTGGGACCGCATTGGGCCTGCATTGTTCTTCGCTGGGAATTGGGGAGGCAAAAGTGCTTCCAGATTCAATTCAGTAACAAGAAACTGTTTTATGTCTCGTGAATGGACAGTTGAGGCTCCCTTGGTTCAAAGTTGGACACCAGATCTGCACATAAACATCTTCTGCTATGTTTGCCATGTGAGTATCTGTTGCTGAGGAAGGCTCCAGTGTATCGGAACATTTTGATTTTGAATGGCAGGTGACATAGATATGAGGGCAGATATGACAATGTGTGCCATGAGCTGGGTCAGGGGTCTCTAAACTATGGCCTGGGGCCCACATCCAGCCCGTGACAAGATTTTATCCGGCTCTCAGCAACTTGTTTTTTTTCCCCAGTCATGGGGTTGGACAGTTAACACATGCATTTCTGCCTGCCGCACTCCTTTCCGTATGACCTGAGTAGTGTCAGCCTGGCTAACCCCTCTTTTCAGCCACCTGGGCCATATACTTTAAGACCCTCAAACCCCAACCTCACCTGTGCCAATAAAACAAATCAGGTTTCCACATGTTGACTTTTCAACACTGCGGTAAAATGGTTGCAGAGAGGAAATAGCAACATTTTTGCACACGTGTAAAGGAATGGGATGTGGTGACGCTGTGGGTTAAACTGCTGAGCTGTTGAGCTTGCTGACCGGAAGGTTGGCAGTTCGAGACCACGCAACGGAGTGAGCTCCCATTGCTTGTCCCAGCTCCTGCCAACCTATCAGTTTGAAAGCACATAAAAATGCAAGTTAGATAAATAGGTACCACTTCGGTGGGAAGGTAACGGCGTTCCGTGCGCCTTGTCGTATAGTCATGCTGGCCACATGACCCGGAAGCTTGTCCTCGGACAAACGCCAGCCCTTCGGCTTAGAAACGGAGATGAGCACCGCCCCCTAGTGCTTACTAGGTCACGAGTAGACCATTTGGTCGCGCGGAAACCTTTACCTTTTAAAAAATCAAACTGGGTTTTGCAATGGACTGGACAGAGACAGTGCTGTGGGTCGCTCACTTGTGCCCTATACAAAACTGATTTTTTTCAGCCTGCAAAAATGCATAAAATGTATGACATGGTCCTTCTACTGATGTGGTCCTTCTGCTCAGGTGTGAAGACTCCTGAGCTAGGGAAAGGCAGAAGAATTAGGGCCAGTTTGTGTTCCTTCAGCTGTGGCTCTGGAGCATTTCAAGAGGGAGACCCTGTGGGAGGAGTTGATAGTGTGCCTCCCCTCTTGGGGTGCCGACCCCCCCCAGCATGGGGGACAGCGAAGTCATCTGCCGTCTTGTGGCCCCTCTTTTTCTTAGCTTCACTAAAGCCAGTACCAGTTCAGGAGGAGGATGCCACGTGCCCCAGGCCCGCTAGATGGCAGGCTGGCTGCCACCACCCATATCTTTGCTGCATCCTTCTCCCCCCCCCCCCACCATCGCATTCCCTAGATTGAAAGGGAGGCAAGAAGTGGAGCACAGGGAGGAGGGGAGAGGAAGGGCAGACTGGAGCACCGCCAGGGAGAGGTTCTGGTCTGCCAGGCTCCTGTCTTTGGCTCCCTCTTCTGCTAATGATTGTTATTAAGATAATAAGGATACCCATTTCCACTTTCAAATCTAGGATGGCACTGTGGCCGGGGAGACGCAGACAGCAGCCGCTCCCTTGCCAGTCTGCCACCTGAGGCGACTGTGGTGGCACAGAGCACGGTGTCCCAGGCAGTGGCCACAACCCCGCATGTCACGCAAGTGCTGACTCTCCCTCTGCCCTGATGCTGAAGCAACAGGAGGACAATGAGACACGAGGCTCGGCATTAGCCTTGAGACCGAGGTTGTTTAAAATGGCACGTTGCAGCCCCAGAGGAAGAACCCCAGACAGGCCTTCCCTGCCGGCCCTCAGGCATGTGCTTTGGGGCAGCTTTCTCCCATTGCAAGGCCCCTAACCAGCGGCGTCATTCAGCCGGAACGCTGGGCGGGAGGAACGGGTGAGCGGCAGCCCGCCCATTGCGTACCGCTCCGTTTCGCCGTCTTCCCCGCCCCCACCATCAACCTCCAGCAATCCCTCCTCCAAAGGAGGCCAGGATCCCACGGGGGTGGGGAAGACGGCGAAACGGAGCGGTACGCAACGGGCAGGCTGCCGCTCACCTGTTCCTCCCGCCCAGCGTTCCGGCTGAATGACGCCGCTGCCCCTAACCCTTAAACTCGCCACCCGAAATGATTTCCTGTGACTCAGACTTGTGTAGGCCGCCGCCGCCTTCATCAATGTCACAGTGTGGACTGAGATGGTGGTGCGTGTGCTGTGGGTGACCTGGGCCTGCCATGGACCAGGGTGGGGGTGGGGAGGGAGGCAGGCACACCAGTTGGACCTCCTGGACCTGTCAGTGGCGCTCCACTAATGGTTGTATCCTTCCTGGCCACCTTTCTGGAATTGGACTTGGGGTGGGGACTGTGTTATTTTACTCTTCCCTACAGGGGAGGGCCCGGGTTGTGGTCCCAGGAGGCTGCTGCTCGTCCACGGGGATCCCCTCAGGATTTTATCTTGCTTTCTTGCATCTACATGAACCCCCCTACCCCGGGAGGGCTGTCCAGAGGCTGGGGTGCCCCCAGCAAGCTGACAAGACCCACCTCCTTTTCTTCCTCTGCCTCTCCTTTCTGTCAGGTTCTAGGGAAGCAGCGGAGGTTGCAAACTCTGGTGCCTGGAATCTCTAGGGAATTGGACGTGGTCAGAGCGCCGGAGAGCTAATCCACCCATCAGGCTGGCCAGTAGGAGAGCTGGACTTGGGGGTACGGACTTCAATGGGCGGGTCTGCCTTTGACTTACATTTTGGGGAAGTGCCTGGATTGAGCCCTGGCCCTTTGCACAGCTCAGCAGGTGCCCTAATCATGCCCCTGGACTGCTGTGTGGGGCTACCCTTGAAAACCATGGGGCTTTTCAGCGAATCGAGAGTGGGGCAGCTGACGCTTGGGTCCACGTGGCTCCAGCTGCCGGCGGGTTGCCAGCCTTGACTCCAGGGGTGGGTTTTGGCTTCGAGGGCCCCATGTGCCTCAGGACCTGGGACCCAAGAAGCTGAATCTTGCCTCCTGAATCTGCCCGCCACCCCCACCTGCCACCAGGGGCATTCTGCCCCACCAGTGTGGGTGGGGAAGGTGTCACATGGGAGGGTGTCACAAACTGAGGGGTGGGAGAGTTAAAACAGATAAATGGAAATACTTTTTTACCCAGTGGGTAGTTAATCTGAGGAACTCCTTGCCACAGGAGGTGGTGATGGCATCTGGCCTAGATGCCTTTAAGAGGGGATTGGACGGATTTCTGGAGGAAAAGGTCCATCGTGGGCAATGATGGATTGTGCAACCTCCTTACAAAGGTGGTGGGCTACTTCAGAGTACCAGGTGCAAGGGAGTGGCAACAGGATGCAAGCATCTTGTTGTCTCATGCCTCCCTGGGGCACCTGGTGGGCCGCTGTGAGATACAAGAAGCTGGCCTAGATGGGCCTTTGGCCTGATCCAGCAGGGCTCTTCTTATGTTCTTAGAACTTTCTGGTTGCGGTCCCCAGGTCCAAGAACTCCCTGGATTGAAAAAGGAAGCGGGGGGTGGGGCAGACGAGGAAACGTGAAGGAGACACTGCAGCTCCCCACCCACCTCTCCTGGGTGCGTCAGTCAGGAGCAGCAGACTGCCCAAGCCTCGTCTCGCCATGTGCTTCCTTGCCCACCTACATCACAGGAGAGGAGAGCAAGTTTTCTTCCAGTTTCCTTCCGCAGAGAGAGAAAGGGAGTGCCGTTTCACTGCCTCCTTCAGCTTGCAGCTTGGGTGCTGTCTGGGGCTTGGCAGGGCCAGATGCGGAAGGGTGACTCACCCCAGAGCCGCTGGGGAAAAACAGGTCAGGACGCTCCAAGTGCCACAAAAATCTGTCCCTGTGGCTCCAGAACTGAGGTCGTCTTGCAGAGGCAGTGTGACTCAGGGCGCAATCCTAAACTGAGTTAGGCCGGCATAAGATAAGCCAGCAAAGTTTGGCCAGCACAAGGGCCACCGTCAAGTATGTTTGGACCACTCTCCGAGTCAGAGAGGCCAGCACACAGACGTGCGCCATCCTCCCAGACTCCGAGAGTGGTCCAAACACGGTTAATGGTGTCTCTTGTGCCGGCCAAACTTTGCTGGTTTAGCTTATGCCGGCCTAACTCCAGTTTAGGATTGTGCCTTGATTCTAGAAATCCTATTCAGTTGTGTGTGTCATCAAGTTAACCGCTAGTTTTAGTTGTTGGCAATTGATCTGTTGGGTGACCTGTACTGTTATGTATTAAAATACATACATACATACATACATACATACATACATACATACATACATACATACATACATACATACATACATACGTACGTACGTACGTACGTACGTACGTACATACATAGCTCAGTCCTAACCTGGAGTTAGGCCGGCACAGTTAGGCCAGCAAAGTTTGGCCGGCACGAGCGACACCGTAAAGTATGTTTGGACCACTATTGGAGTCAGAGTGGCCAGCACACAGACGTGCACCATCCTCCCTGACTCTAAGAGTAGTCTAAACATGCTTTATGGTGTCCCTTGTGCCGGCCAAACTTTGCTGGTTTAGCTTATGCCGGCCTAACTCCAGTTTAGGATTGCGCTCTCAGCCACCATGGAGCGCTGCCACCTATTTTGCTGGCAGAGCTCCTGTGCCTTTAACAGTGGTGTGAAAGGCAGAAATTCAGCAGTCCCTGGCAGGAAACCAGCTGGCCATCCTCCTGCTGTAGAATTTGAAGAAGGCTCCCCTCTGCTCTGTCCATCGCCAGAAGCTCTGTGACACCCCCAGCCACCAACAAGTCCTGGCCCCAGAAATCTCAAATTTGGGGTGCATCCATCCAGGCAGCCCTACGTTGGGGACTTCCTGAGCCCTGTAGAAGCTGAGCGACGGTGGCTCTCCTGCTGGCTCCCCACCCTCTCAAACCCTCCACCATTCCACAGATCACACAACAGGAAGAATCTGCGTACTCATCACACCCCTATTGACAAGCCAAGCATCACTGAGCCCCCTCCCCAGTGCACTGCTGAAGTTCTTACCTGTTTGCTGTACAGTAGATTAAACTGACCTTAAAGACTTGGCCTGAAAACTCAAGGATGTACAACTGGATGTTTGATCTCACAATCTCAATGGTTGTGCTTTAGAGAATCGCTCAGACTTTAATTGAGGGTGCAATCCTAACCTGGAGTTAGGCTGGCACAGTTAAGCCAGCAAAGTTTGGCTGGCACAAGGGCCGCCGTGAAGTGCGTTTGGACCACTCTCGTAGTGCGGGAGGAAGGTGCACATCTGTGTGCCGGCCTCTCTGACTCCAAGAGTGGTCCAAACATACTTTACAGTGTCCCTTGTGCCAGCCAAACTTTGCTGGCCTAATTGTGCCGGCCTAACTCCAGGTTAGGATTGTGCTCTGATTCTAGCATTTTATTCCTACAGTGTTGTGGGTTGTATTGGGGATGGAGTTTTATCTGTGAGTTGGTGGGGTATGTTTTGTCTGAAATTATTTTAGTTCTTGCTTTCATGTTTCACTTGTGTAAAACCACATTGTGCAGAATGTGGAAGAAGTGGGAGCTTGGAGGAGAGTCGCGGGCTACTCTGTTGGAGACTCCTTCGCACGTCCTGTTCCACTCCATCTCCCTCTCCCAGTCTAGGGTGTGCCAACAGAGGCTGGCACATCACCATTGTAAGTGGGGCAGCTTTTGGCATGCTGCTGGGCTGCCTGATCCTAACCCGTGCTGGAATAGGGAGGCCAACGGCTGCCCCATATCCAGTGCAGGTTTGGGGCTGGCTGCAGTGCGACTCAGAGTAAGGGGACTTGTTCTGGCCCAATGCACACACAGGACTGCGCTCTCAGACACAAAGAGGTTTGCAGCCAGACTTGCTAAGCCATATTCATATTCATCAATATGATTTAGGCATCAGGTTAAAGCTTTCTTTTGTAGCCAGGCTCCTAAATAACTGCTCTACCGTTTTATTCTTTTAGTTTTTTGTGCTTTTTGTTTGCTGCCTTCTTGAGTTTTGCTGCTGCTTGTTTCTGGAATTGAGAAACGATTTCGTCCTTCCATTCGTTTCTGTTTCAACTGGCCTGCCGTTCTTTTTATAGGTTTGAGTCGCTTTTTTGGACGCATTAGTAGAATAGCAATGCGCAAGTTGTTTCAGTGAATGGAAGATAGAATTAGAAATCCTGGCAACCGCATGCCATGATGTGCCAAAGTCAATTTGCTTCCCACACAGTCCTCTTCAATCCCCATTAGCAGGTGCTAATGAACTTCCACTCGACTAGCAGGCTCTGAATGGCGATCAGCTGGCTCCTTTGATCTCAAACCCCTGGCAGTCTGGCAGCGTGGTTGCAGGCCGCCCGGAGCCCAGAGATGGGTCCCAGCCCACTGTTTTGCAACCGCTGGGCTGGATGACTTTGAAGGCTCCCTTCCCGGACCTCGAAGGGGATGATCCTGTGATTTTCAAAAATGAAGCGTATGTTCTCAGAGGCCCGTGTTTGAAACCCCCCCCCCCACACACACACAGTTCCACAGACAAAAAAGGAAAGTGATTGTTCTCATTCCATCCTAATTCTCATTCCAACCACCGCTACCCAAGTTCTCCTCACTAGGGGTGTAGCTATAGAGGGGCAATGCTACAACACACCATGTAAATGCCCCCCACTTGCCATCGGAAATATTTTGGGCAATGATGGCCATGCGCCTGTGCATTGCCCTCTCTGCCTGGAATGGCTCTGACGGCAAGTGGGGGGGGGCTGCTTACATGGCACATTGCAGGGCCTGCAGTACTTACCCTGCTGCCCCCTATATCTGCGCCACTGCCCCTTGCCTTTCTGTTACGGAAGCACTTCTCTGTCTGCAAGTGCTGCATTCGTGTCCTCTGCAGGAGCCTGCCCTCTGCTGGTTGCAGAGGCATAGTGGAGTCCATTTGTTGGGTCACGGATAGCCTAAGAAAGCAAGATTATCTGACAATCTGCAGTCTCAGTTCAAAAGAGGCCTCCACACCTGCAGAGTGCCAGATGGCAACCTGCACACTCCATAGTGCCTTAGGGCGCAATCCTTTGGTGCACGTTGGTTCCCTTGCCCCAGGGGAAGCTCCTGCCTGTGAAATGGCAGGTGCAGATCCGAGGAAGCTGCGCAGCCGGAATCGGGGCCACGCAGCCTAGGGGCAGAGCCTTGGGTGCAACCTGCCTGCTGCATCCCCGCCCTGCCCCCCTCCGCCGGCCAGCATGCCCCCTGGCCTGCCCCCCCCCCATCCCTAACCATCCCCCTCCCCACCCTCCCAGAACTGTCCTTGCGCCAGCCATGTTCGGCTGGCGCACGGACGGCTCCGCGCGAGCACTCTTGGACCAAAGCTACTGCTAGCGTCAGCCCGAGAGCTCTAGCACTGATGCGGGGGGCCCCACGTCGGCCCAACACGACCTTCTGGATTGCGCCCTTAGTGTTGAGGCTCATGCATTTTTATGCATGTGCGCCAGAAACAAGAATGTGCGTGCGCGCACACACAAATACAAGGGTTAAAAAAAGTACCTGCCAAAGTTCCCTTTTCTATGCAATGGTCAAAGGTAGAGGCCCTCTGCCCCCATTTGTATCTGGTGGCCCTACGTAAGCTGGGCCAGCAGAGTCCAGTACTACGTTCACTGGAGTTTATCCTTCATTCACTCACCTTTTGAGGAGGGCTCTGAGCCAGGCAGCCAGGTGAGTGATTTGGAGTGATGTTTTTGTCTTTGGCTAGCATTGACGTGCTCCCCGGTCAGGTGCGGCCTGTCAAGGCGCTGTTGGTGTGCCCAGTGAAGAATGTGTGATGCCCTGGGGGCACCTCTGAATTAGCTCTGGGGATGGGAGAGGCAGGCAGGAGATGGGAGGAGGAGGAGACCTGGAGCACAGCAGCCAAGAAGCTCACCTGGCACGGAAGGGAGAGGGAAGGCTTGAACTTGGGGCACAGCAGCCAAGAAACAGGCCTTGCAAGGGGAGGGGGGAGGGATAGTCAGGCTGCAGTTGATAGCAGTGGCGCATTCTCTTGGCATGGGGCGGGAATGGGACGGGTCAGGCAGTGGCTGCTGCCACCCATGCTGTGGGGCTGCAATCCTAGCTCCGCAGTGTCAGTCACTTTTGCCTTTGATGTGGAGGTGGGAATTGCAAGGCGTTAATGACTTACAGCCTTACACTAGATGCCATGCGAGGCGACAGTTGTCTGTCGTGGCGGTGGCACCCTGTGGTGCAAGAGCAGTGCATCGGCTGCATGAAAGAGGCTGATGTTAAACCAGCCAGTAAAAGGTACATAAAGGCTTAGAGCAGTTGAAAAGTTAGTTCGCCAAGATGAGAAGGTTTCACATAAGAGCATCAGAAGAGCCCCGCCGGGTCAGGCCAAAGGCCCATCTAGTGCAGCTTCCTTGATCTCACAGCGGCCCACCAGATGCCTCAGGGAGCACACAGGACCACAAGATCCCTGCATCCTGTAGCCACTTCCTTGCACCTGGCATTCAGGTGTAGCCTACTTCTCAAACCAGGAGGATACACATACCAACCCTGGCTCATAACCTGTGATGGACTTTTCTTATAGAAATCTGTCCAATCCCCTTTTAAAGGCATCCAGGCCAGATGCCGCCGCCACCTCCTGTGGCAAGGAGTTCCACAGATTAATGACCTGCTGGGGAAAAGAGTATTTCTGTTCTAACTCTCCAGACATTTAATTTGAGTGGATGTCCCCTGGTTCTGGTCTTGTGCGAGAGGGAAAAGAACATCCCTTTGTCCATCCTGGCATAACTTTGTACTTCTCAAAAAAAAAAATGTACTAGAAAGCAGCAATGTATGGTATGAGGGTGGCAGGTGCAGCAGAGCCACCCCGCAGGAATCCTTTGAAAATCGCTGCTGCTGTCACTGTGAGAGGTGCGCAGGCGCTCACAATCCAGGTGCAGGGCATGTAGCTGCAGCACTTTTCAAAGGACCTCTGTGGGCGGCTCTGCTGTGCTACGCTACCGGTTGGGCTAAGGACTGCCTCCTGGGCCACTGGAGGTTGCTGGTGGCCAGGAGGGGACGTCATCCCACGATCCCTGGGGGAAATCTGGAAGGGCCAGGCCCCTGGGTTTCGTGATACTGCCCCACTTGCCATCCCCACACTGCACGTCCCTGCTAGAAAGGGCTGTAAAAGCAAGAGAGTCTTGATTTGCTTACCGGTCCTTACCATCGCCTCCCCTCTTGTATTCCTCTCTAGCTCCTCTGAATTGCACTTGGCTTCGGACGGCAAGGACATCATCGCCCCGACGAAACTGAGTGGCGCTGGAAGGGCTCCGTTTCCAGTTCTGAGCAGCATGGAGAAGGGCACAGGCGGTTCGCGCTCCCGTCAAGGCAAGACAGGCGTGTCGGTGGTGAGCGCCTTGTTCGGGCGGAAGAAAGGGGAAGCCGAGCCTCCGGCGGACGACGCCAAGCCCCCGCCCGGCAAAGGGTCTGCAGTGTCCCGAACGAAGGAGCGGGCGGGGGCCCGCACCGGCAGCCCTTCCAAAGTGTCCGCGTTGCTGGAAGCGTGGGAGAAGGGGCTCGTGGGGACGGACGCCGCTGGCTCTTCCTCCTCCGCAGACGTCAGGCGCTCCCGTTCCCCGGTGCCCACCAGGCACTTGGTTGCGCCCAAAGATGCTCCCCACCCTTCAGCCAGGACCGCCGCAGACGCCAGGCGGCCCCTTTTTCCAGCAGAGTCTCCTTCAGCAGCAGGCAGCAGGCGCTCCCGCTCCCCAGCTGACACCAGGCCATCTTTTCCACGACCGGGCAGCAGGCGGTCTTCTTCGCCAGGCGATGCCAGGCGGCCCCTTTCCCCAGCAGAGAGCAGGCCGTTCTTTTCGCTGCCAGAGACCAGGCGGTCCCATTCCCCGGCAGAGACCAGGCGGTCCTTTTCCCCGTCGGCCACGAGGCGGTCTTCTTCGCCAGCGGACGCCAGGCGGTCCCGTTCTCCGTCAGGAATCAGGAGGCCCCGCTCTCCAACAGACAGCCTGCAGTCCTCTTTCCTGGAAGAGTCCAGGTGCCCGCCTTCCTCAGCCGGTGCCCAGCGCTTGTCTTCCCCCGTGCAGAGCCAATACTCATCTCTCACGGCAGACAGCCACGGCTCGTCTTCCCCGTTGGATACGCGATTTTCCTCCTTTCTACCAGACAGCAGCTCCTCCTACTCTGTGGCAGACATCAGGCGCTTATATTGCCCGGAAGACAGCAGGCCTTCCTCTTCCTCGCCAAAGGCCAGGCGCCGCTCATCCTCCCCAGCAAGCACCAGAAGCCCGTTGTCTTCCTCGGCAGACGTCAAGCCCCTGCCTTCCCTGTCGGACGCCAAGAGCGCCTCTTCCCCAAGAGATCCTCCCACATCCGATGGGAGGCGGTCCCGCTCTCTTAGCCCACGGAGGGAGTTTGCCAGTCACGGGCCGGTGTTTGCTCAAGTCTATTCCCCAATTTCCAAGCCGAGGGGCCTCGCAGGAACAGAGGTGCAGGATGTTAACGGCACCGCCGGTGAACGCCACTCTTTGGGTGCTTCTGCCACCTCCCTGGCCACTGGAATTCGGAGAGAGAGTCACGGGTCAGGCATCGATGGGTTCCCGGAGGAGGGTCTCCTGACCACCACTGTCAGCGCCAGGTTGCTTGAATCCCAGAAGGAACTCCAGGCACTTGGCGGGTGGCTGATCCTCAGGGATCCAGAGGCTGCACCAGAGCTGGTCCCACCAAGTGCCACCGTCCTGAGATTCCAAACAGAAAGCTATACGTCAAGGGCTGCTGATCACGTCCCTTCGCTCAGCGGGTCCGCGGGAGAAAACGATGCCCCCAGCACTGTGAGCACCAAACCTTCTGGTGGACCTTCTCCGTTGAGCCCCTTGCCCCGCGTGGTCAGCACTGTCGCTGAATCCCAAGCCCAGTGGTACGGCTCCAAGGGCGGCGGCACGGTGGTCTTCAGATCTGAACAGCAAGTGGTCTTACCCCAAGCTGGGAGGGCAACAGTGTACAGAGCAGGGCGAGAAATCATCGTGTCCAATGCTGCGATGGGGAGCATGCCCCAGCAGGAGAAGTCTCCCTTCTCAAGCTCTGCCAGTAACGCCTTGTCCAAAGACAGCCTCCTGCAGCTTCAGGATGGCCTTGCCGATGCCAAGTCTCCCCAAAGGAGCCTTGCAGCTCTCCCTGATGCCTCCAGCAGCTCCCCAGTGGAGTCATGGCTAGAAAGCTGCATGACTCAACCCAAAAGTGCCACTGTGAGTGACACCCCAAGGCAAAGGGGTGTGCTTCTGCCAAACCCTCCATCCACTTCAAAGGAAGATGCCAACACACTCCGGGAGGAAGTTGTTTCTTTGAGCACACTCCAGGAAGACTGCAGGACGCCGAGCAAAGCCGCATCCCACCGGCTCAGCAGCTCGTTCACAACAAGCAGGTCTGAAAGGGCAAAGAGCATGCCTGAGCCAAGGGGCCTGGCAGAAAATGGGTCGTCAGAACTGGAGAGTATCCAAGCAAGGATAGAGAAGATCTGCTCCTCTGGATCCTCTGAGATCTGGTCTGGAAGTGGTGCTGGTGGAAGCGCAGGAGAAATCAGAACGTTTGGAACCTCAGCGGGATCCCAGGAAAGTGCTCCAGAGGACCCGAAAACCACCAGCCGGACTGTGCTCACGGAGGAACCAAGGGATCCAGGGTCCGTGTGGGAGCCAACCAGATCGTTGGCAGAGTCGAGCTCCTCCCGTGACCCTCTGAGCCAGAAGGCAGGAAGCAGCAGCAAGAAAGCAGAAGAGGAACCTGAAGAAGCCGTGGACATGGAGCTCTTCGTAGACACCCTCCGCAACATGGAGCCCGCGGAGCTCCGGAAGCCCTTGAAGCTCCCCGCCAGGCCACCACGTCCCTCTAAGCTTGCAAAGCATGTCCCTCTGCCACCCATCCACGAGCACCGCACTACTCCCAAGTCCAAGGTCCCTCTTCCAGCAGCTATTGGCGAACTCTTTGCCCTGGCGGAGGAGGAGAAAGGAGGCAAGGAGGAGGACACTGGGCTTGCGGAAGAGGTGGAGGTGATCGTGAACCCGTACCCCAGCAGGGGTGAAATGCTGCAGAATGACCGCCAGGCCAGGAAGCCTTACCCTTGGGAAAACCAGCTGTACAAGACCGAAGAGGAGATTGGGTCTTTCTTGGGCAAGCTGCAGCAAGGCTCTGGGCATCCCAAGACCTCCACGGCCATTGCCCCCCAAAGCAGTAGTCGGTCCAGACAACTTCATCAGAGCCAACGTCCTCAAAGGGCTCTCCCTGGTGTCTGACTTTACAGACAAGAAGGCTGCAGAGGACAAACCCTACTCACGCTTGGACAACAGCCTCCTCTACAGCAAGTTCATTTGCCCAGAGAAATCCCAGTTCAGGCCCGTGGAGAATGGGAAAGAAGAGCCACACCGCTCACCCACACCGCCGATCCCAGCTGTTGTCAAAGTCAACAGGGAATGCCAGACATCTCCCAGTAGGCTTCAAGCAGATGTACCTGAAGGGCTGAGCTCCACTATGTTGCAGTCAGAGTCTCCAGCTGAGCCTTCCTCCGGAGTGCCGAGTGCAAATGGCAGCTCCAGCCAGATTTGTCTTCTGTCCGACGAGGCTCCTTCCCAGGTGAGTGAGAGCATCCTGCACAGCGAGCTGAGCGGCTGAAGCCAGCTTCAGATTTCTGGATGTCCTTCCTTTGCTGGAGGCAACAGCAGTGGCTTCCTCTTGCCCCAGCAAAAGATCTTCTCTGGGTTGTTTTGTGTGCGTGCAGAAGGGGGAGGCTGTTGTCGCACAGTCCATGCAAGCAGAGGTTCTGTTCCTAGAATCGCCACCTTTGGTCTGCAGCAGGACTGGTGGCACAGCACCCTGATGATGTTGCAAGGGTGGACTGAGCCTGCATTCAGAAGGATCACAGATGATTATAGGGTCATCAGTGATCATGGTCTTTACTCAGGTGCGCAGCTCGCATTGAAGTCACTGGGTGTTGCACCCGAATGAAAGATGTAAGAGCCTTTGCCTTCATTATGTTGCTGTTGATGTGCCTTAATGACTGTGTCCGAGTCGGTGATGCTCATTAAAGAAATTGAAGGCACGCCAAGAGCTCTCTTAGGCCAAGGATGTGGGTGAAGCCCACGTGGTGCTGACACATCAGTTAACCCTTGTCATTGTCAAGCCTTGTGAACTTGGGATCCAGCGTGAAACCCACCCACATCCGTGTCCATCTGTCTCTCTAGGTCTGTTCCGTCTCTCTCAAAGACTGTTCCACACAAAGGACATGGGGCTGGTTCTGCCAGCACCACCACTTCAAGTCAGGGTTGATGCATTTGGGGGTCACGACCTACCAGTGTAAGGCTAGTGATCTCTGTTAGCCATGGCTTTTCGCCAGCCCACATCTCTGATAACGAAAGGCACTGCTGTCTGCTGTTCCCTTAGGGTCAAACCACACTCTCGACTGAGAAATTCCTGATTCATTACTGGACCTGATTCATTACTTTTTGCGGGGGGGTGGGGGCAGCACCTTCACGGCTCTTCCTCATCTTTTGGGGAGAAGCGAGTGTGTGCCTGCCACCTCCCGTCCAGTGTGGCAGCTTGTGTTGGGGAGCGGGGGGGGGGGGGGGCAGTTTGTCCAAACCACCCTTCAAAGAGTTATTTGTTAGTTATATAAATACTAGTAATATTTAATTTAAGTGTTGAGAGGTGGTTGAGACAAACATACACAGAGCGCAATCCTAACCTGGAGTTAGGCCGGCACAGTTAGGCCAGCAAAGTTTGGCTAGCACAAGGGACATCGTAAAGTATGCTTGGACCACTCTCGGAGTCAGGGAGGATGGGGCACATCTGTATGCTGGCCTCTCTGACTCCGAGAGAGGTCCAAACGTACTTTACGGTGTCCCTTGTGCCGGCCTAACTGTGCCGGCCTAACTCCAGGTTAGCATTGCACTCTAAGAAGCAGAGACTGAGGGCGCAATCCTAAACTGAATTAGGCCAGCATAAACTAAGCCAGCAAAGTTTGGCCAGCACAAGGGACACCGTAAAGTATGCTTGGACCACTCTCGGAGTCAGGGAGGCCAGCACACAGACACGGGCCATCCTCCCTGGCTCCGAGAGTAGTCCAAAGGCGCTTTACGGTGGCCCTGGTGCCGGCCAAACTGTGCCGGCCTGACTCCAGGTTGGGATTGTGCCCAGAATTATGTGGCAGGGGACGGCGGGCTGGAGCGGGGAAGCATGACTGCCATCGGCTTGCAGTGGCTCTGAGGGTGTGGTTTGTGTCAGGATCATGGTGCGAGGGGAAAGGTTAAGTGGCCCCTCCCGGCACACCACCACCCCGGACCTGATCAGCCCTCCCTCCATAGGAGTGGAGACTTTGTGGCATGGAAGTTAAGGGGGCAATTTCATGGGCAGCTTGCGTGCTTTTCAGTGCATGAATGAACTTGTGATCAAATTTATCTATCCCTGTGTAGAAAGAATCATTGTACTGTACAGTAGGTAACAAGATGGGCAGCGCAATCCTAAGTAAGGCCGACATAAGAGGGCTGTATCCTAAAGCCCATTAGGAGGCGGCAGCAGCAACATGCAGGACAAGGGGAGGTTTTCCCCTTGCACCCGCGTAAGCCCTGGTTGCCCCTATGGGCATGCTCGGATCTGCGCCTGTTTTGCGCCCTCCCAGATTGGGGCTGCCCTGGCCAGGGACGGGCTTTAGGATATGGCACGACGGCCATTCTGTGTCATAACTGCTGTCTCCGCCCACTGCACCACCCAGTTACGCCCCGGAACGCCTCTGGAACGCCCTTGTGGAGGCCCTGCACTGAGCGAGCAATGCCGACGCTTGACTGGCGCAAGGCCAGTGCTGCTGACGGTTGTGGCGGTGCCCGAGCGCCTGCATGGCTGCTTGCGCTGGTCCAGCGCATAGCACCGTGCAACTTATGCACATTTACCTGGGAGTAAGTCCTGTTGAATCCAGCAGGCCTTCTGAGTAAACATGTGTAGGCGTGCACTTTAAACTGGAAACTTTCCCACTTGAATTGGTAGATCAGGCTTCTTTGGAACACTCTCGGTGGTGGCCGGTGGTGGAGGAGGGAGGGCGAGGGAAAAGACCGCCCAGGGGCAGCCAGACCCAAAGGAAGCCCTCCGTCAGTCACGCTCCAGGGTTCCAGGCTCTCTGCACCTCATCCTGCTCCTCACTTCATTTTCCATTTATGTTTGTATTGTAGAACATGGAAAAGAAAGTTCCGAAGATTAATGTTCGACCGGGAAAGGTACGGAGGTGAAAATGAAAGCCAAGCTTTCTCTGAGGTTTTGGGGAAGGGGAGTTTGTTGGGGGGGGGGAAGGGGGACAAGATTGTACTCTTGGTAATCTCCTGTCTCTTCCCCTCTGGGGGGCCCCCCCGCCCCGGTTTCTCTCCCACTGTAGATCATTCTGTACTCCGAGTCAGGCTTTGGCGGTCAGAAAAGAGAAATCTGGGGCGATATCACCGATGCCACTTCCTGGGAGCTCTCCCACACCATCTCCATCCGGGTGGTCCGAGGAGGGTAAGGAAGCCTCGGGCTGATTTCTCATGATTGGCGGAAGAGGGGAGGGTTAGGAGGAAACGGGGAGCACTGGTGGGACTGCTCTGTGCACCATCAGCGGTCAGGTGCGGGGTGTGTGATGGGGAGCTCAGTGCAGGGTTTTGCCCCACAGGGCCTCAGCAACCTGGAAGATGTCGCGGGCAGGAATAAGGATAGAGACTGTCAAGGCAATTGTGTGGGCAAGTCTGGTGAAAATCATGTCCCCCGAGCTGGAACCATGTTTCTCAGGTCTCCGGTCTCCAGACCCATCCCAACCCACTCTCAGACATCTGAGGAACGTGGTTCCAGCACAGGGGACATGATTTTCACCAGACTTGCCCCCAACAGCTCAGTTTCTCTGCACCCCATGGTACCTATTTCTCTCCCTCTTGCTCCCGCCTAGATTCCTGGGTTGGTGATTGGTTGCACAAATTGGCACCTTTGGGAGCTGAGACTTTCCTGCGTTTGTGCTAGTTTCAGCATGTCCCAGAAGGAGCAACCTCGCTGGGGAATCGCTAAGATGCTTACGATGTGTTTGACTGCTTCAGATATGTAATGTAAATAGGTTAATTATTAGGGTGCGAAAAGACATGCATGGTTTCAGTGGTGAGCCCATTTGCAACCACAGTCCCACCTTCCTCCAGGCTCGAGCTCCAGGGAAACCTGCTTTTCTCCTTTGCAGCAGAAGCTAGTCATGGACAGTGCTGATTGGCCGACCCGTGTGCCAATCGTAAAACCTGCACTTCCTCTTCTCAGAGCAGATTTGTAAGTGTTAAAAAAAAAAATAGGAAGGAAAACAGTGTGCGAACCAAAGTTTTGATGAAACAATTATGCTTGGATACCAGGCCAAGCACAGTGGGCTATCTGCCCAAAGGTTTATGGTGCCAAAATTGACATTAGTTCAGAGCTGTGGGCATTTTTGAAGGAGGGGGAGAGGAGAGCTCACCCCATAACAAAAACTCCTGCTTTCACTTCTCTTTCCCTCTACAACTCTATGCAGTCTTACTTTACAGTCCCCATTGGTAGCAATTAGCTGACCATCCATGCCCACCCTGATATCAGTCATTTAGACATGACCACCTGATTCCCACTTCCTCCTTCCTTCTTAACTGCATGTCACTCCCAGCCTGAAAGTCCACTCCTTCCCTTTTTCACTGGTGTCAGCTTCCTCTCACCCCCTTGTTCAAAAATTGAGGCCCCTGGAAAGAAAGGATATCAAGCCAGAAAGAAAGAACTGCTCTTTTTGTTGTTCAGACACAAGAATCTGATTTCCGCATACAGTATTTTCCAGGAGAGTTCCTATACTTGGACCGTCCTATGGGGGAGCTCTCTGAAGAAATGACTCCTGCTGGTTTTAACATCCAGGGGGTTGTTAGCCCTCGCAAAAGCAGGACACAAAGGTTTGCGCAGAAATACATGTGTTAGTTTTTAGGGTGCTACAAGAGTCACAATGCAATCCTAAGTAAGCAAAGCACCAGCGAAGCAGTCTCTATGCTGGCACGAGCTGTTGTAACAACATCATAAAGCACTTTTCAATGGCTCATGAGACAGAGCTGGCAGGATGGACTGCACCAGCCCTCCAGCTCTGGATCCAACCCCGAACCACCAGCAGATTTTGCACCAAGCAGTGTAGGAGCTGAGAGGGGGTGGTGGGGAGGGGGCATTTCTGGATTGGGGAAGGCAGGGAGGGATTGGCAGAGGCCTTCTCTGCCTTATCCTAACCCGTTTCCTGGCCTAACTGGCATTACACTGTGCTGCTTGGACCTCCCAGCTATGTAGCTGGTGGAGATCTGAGTAGCCCTATAGGGTAGTGCAGGGCATTATCAATCAATCAATCAATTGGTACTTATATACCGCTTTTCAACACGAAGTTCACAAAGTGGTTTACATAATAATAATAAAATTAAATGGCTCCCTGTCCCAAAGGGCTCACAATCTAAAAAAAAAAAGGCAAACCACCAGCAACAGCCACTAGAAAGACTGCGCAGGGGTGAAGAGGGACAATTACTCTCCCCCTGCTAAATATAAGATAAATATTATGTGCGGTAAGGGGAAAAATAGAGCGCAATCCTAACCTGGAGTTAGGCCGGCACAGTTAGGCCAGCACAAGGGACACCGTAAAGTATGTTTGCACCACTCTCTGAGTCAGAGAGGTCAGCACACAGACGTGCGCCAACCTCCCTGACTCCGAGAGTGGTCCAGTGTTGCTGGCCTAACTGTGCTCGCCCAACTCTAGGTTAGGACTGTGTTCATATTCCCTTACCCCAGGGAGATTCCCAGCTGCTTCCTAAATTGACCTGGATACAGCACAGGCTATGTGACCTGGTTGTGCCAGCGCAGGTGAAGATTGGGCTGTCACTGTTGTCTTTCCAATTTGAGTATGTGTCATGGAGAGAACACACAGAACTGGTACCGTGGCCAAGACACAAACCTCGAGGAGTGTGGGTGAGTGCCCAGCTAACTCAGCTGTCGTGCTGCTTGTACACCAAAGGCAGCGATGGGATCTACAAATGAACAAGGGGAACGCTGGGTGGGACATAGGCGGGACTTCCGCTTGAGTGGCAGCCCGTCCATAGCGTTCTGTGGCTGCCCTGGCCTTGGGGGGGGGGCTCCTGCTCGCCGCGGGGGACAGGTGAGGGTCACATCGGGTGCCTGGTCGAGCAGCGGGGTGGTGGTGCGCTAACTGGGGGCAGTCCCCCCCAAGGCCAGGACAGCTGCGGAACGCTATGGACGGGCAGCCAATCACGCGGAAGCCCCACGTAAGTCCCGCCCAGCGTTCCCCTTGTTCATTTGTAGATCCCATCGCTGACGAAAGGGTTTAAGTTTATGACTCTACTTGGGATTAACCCAACATTAACCCCCTTTTTG